>CAUYPK010033486.1:0-29672 GCA_963574355.1 Loris lydekkerianus
CCGCCCTGGGAGCTGCCGCGGGGTCACAGTGAGGGCACAGCCCTCGGGACTGAGGGACCCCAAGGAGAAGTTGGCGGTGGGTGACGGAACAGTGGGGTGTCTGAGTCGCGTCCGGGCGCCCGAGAGGGGCTCTGGGAAGAGCGGCCGGAAGACGTGGGGACGGAGAGGGGCGCGGCGGGGACTGAGAGGGGCGCGTGGGGGGGGACGGAGCGGGGCGCGTGGAGGGGGACGGAGCGGGGCGCGGCGGGGGGGGACGGAGAGGGGCGCGTGGGAGGGGGACGGAGAGGGGCGCGTTCGCACGGAGGGGACGCTCGTGTCGGGTGAGGGCGAAGCACGAGCAGAAGCTGAGAGAATTGCTTCGCTTCTTCCAGAAACCAGAAGAAAGTTCGGTGAAGCGCAGAGTGAGGGGGCGGGAGGGTGAGATCAGACCCGAGAAATCACAGAAAGAGGAAAAGACGGGCGCTTAGGAAAAAAAGTTGCGCGCGGTGTTAGGATCTTGGATTTATACTGACGAAGTTCAAGGACATTAAAACCACGATTCCAGTACAGGTCCACAAATCCCTTTTTGTTTTTCTAAATCCAGAAAGCACAGAAATCCAATTGTTGTTTTTTTAATTTGGTGCCAAGACTCATTTGGCAAATCTGACCTGTACAGGTGAGGGGTCAAAGGTGTCTCTGAGCTTTTATTGGTCGCATTGGCTTTTGTAGTTTCAGTATATGTGTAAATTATGCATGTGTACATGTTCTGTATTTTTCCTTTATGTTAAATCAAACTGTGCAAATACCGAAAAGTTAAAGAGTAATCTCTGATTAATAAAAGTGAGATGAATACATGGAAGCATCTTGCATTATCAGTATTATGGTATGTGGAATTATTGAGAAATCTGATTCATTTTACTGAATATATTTGCATCAGTCCGCATTATTTATGACTTATAATGGCAGGTTAGTGAAAGTTAATAGTGATGACCAAGAACTCATTTCTGACCAGATAATTTTTTGGTTGAGGAGGAAATATCTACCGGTGTCCCTGGCCTCTGCTCATTAAATGTCAGAAGAAACCCCTGGTGTGACATCTGACAATGGCTTTAGACTTTGCCAAAGTTCCCCAGGAGAGGGGAGGAGGGGAAGGAGGAAAGAAGGGAGGAGGGAAGGTAACTACCTGGTGAGAACCACTGGTGTAAACCCTCTGAAAGATCTGTGCTGAAAAAGCCATTAATTATGGAGCTGCTGAGAATTACAATGAAAAATCAGCCAGTTTCCTATCTGTTAAAAGTCTTGGTCCTACATAAAAATTACATTTTTTAGGAATCAGGTCCCAGGGCAGAGCTATTTTTCCAACAAAATAAATTTGTTCAGACTGAAGGTTTATTGATTTCTTTGCTTTGCCAATCAGTCACCAAGTCATACAATTTATCTTTTACATCATCTTCCTTCTTAATTTCTCTGCCGCTGGTCCACTACTTATCTGTAGTGACAGATAAATTACAGCCTCAGCCATTTTATTCCTGTGCCAGGCCTCTAACTTTCAGTCTCCTGCTCTCAGCAATTCAAGTAGGCATCAAATTACCAGCTTTGGCCAGAGGCAGAACTCTCATTTCTGTAATCAAGTCCCCTCAGAAGGGGAGAAACTAAGACAATGGCATTTTCATAGAAACAGTTTGCAAAAAATGAGCAGAGCCCTGTACTTCGTGGAGATAATGGCAGAGAGGAGTGCTCTCTGGATCAGACAAGGCCTATTTTATTATTCACAAATTCTTTAGGTACCTTCTTCACAGATGAGAAAATTAAAAAATAAAAGGATGTGAACTTGCTGTCACTGTAGTGACATGCTCATGTGCCCAACTTATGGTTGCCAGATTTAGCAAATAAAAATATGGATGCTCTGTTAATTTGCATTTCAAATAATTTCAAATAAATTATTGTTTATCTGAAGGTCAGATTTCACTGGGCCTCCTGTATTTTATTTGACAACATTAGCCCAACTTGATAGCAAAACCTCAGAAGAAAAAGTGAACTTCATACTTCTTTGTGTTCTTCAACACATGCCCATGACATTCTGCACATAGTGTGAACCCATATGGAACTTTTCAAATTATAAATGAAAATGAATTAAGGTTTTTCCTATATATTGGAACTAGCATCCCTTGCATTTCTCTCATATCCTAAAACATACCTTGGCACATCTGAACATCAGAAATTCTATTGGTAATTCATTCACTAATGGTGGTTAGAGTATCAGGCTCTAAGATCAGAAAATATGAACTTAAGCATGACCTCTTCTACTGGGTTAATTTTTCACAACCATGAGCCTTTTTTCTTTGCCTATAAAATGGACTTAATAATAACATATTTCTCACAAGATTATCTTTAAGTGTAAAATTAAGTTGTAACTCTTCTTAGTGCTGATCTCAAATGTATATTTCCATTTTCATTTGTATAATCCCTGTAAATGCAAGATTACATTATCGTTCTGTTCCTTAGCCCCTAAAGCAAAGGATACCATGATTTGACAATTGTCTTCTGTTAATTTTATCACTAATCATCATTTTGAACACATAAGGGCCCAAACATAAGTTATGTATAATAATGCAATATTTATACCTAACACAAAAAGAATGGGCTGACATAGAAGAGAGGGACTTTCTATACACTCACTTACATGGCAATCTTGTTTCTAGTCCTAACTTTGTGAACAGGGTAGTTACTTATGCCTTTGAATTTTAGATTCTGCAGATGTGTTTATTTTTAAATGCGACAGATAGGATAGTTATTGGAAGTGCATACCAAAACTCATAGGGCTGGTATACAGTCACTGCAACATTCCATTGTTGATAGAGATCAAATTTATGTTGTTCGTAACTCCATTTTCTTTTTCTTTCTTTCATTTTTTTTTTTTTTTTTTTGAAATGGAGTCTCACTGTGTCACCCTCGGTAGAGGGCTGTGGCATCAGCTCACAGGAACCTCAAACTCTTGTGCTTAAGCGATTCTTTTGCTTCAGCCTCCCAAACAGCTGGGACTAAAGGCACCTGCCACAATGCTCAGCTATTCGTTAAAGTTGTCATTGTTGTTTACCTGGCCTGGACTGGGTTCGAACCCAGCACCCTGGGTGTATGTGGCTGTTGTCCTACCACTGAGCTACAGGTGCCGCCTGTAACTCCATTTTCATCACATAGAGTAACATCTGGTATATTCTAAGTCACTAATAAGTATTGGCCGTATCATGAATTAATGACCTTTTGCATATCCCATCATCACTATGTATTATAAAAGGGAGAGCCAATACTTCCTTGCTAATGCCTCAATGTCTCAAGTCCACCCACTTCTCTTTGGCTTTTTTATTCTTTTTCTTTAGGCCCATCTGGCTTTCTGATCCTAGAGCACACTCCATACCTGAGGCCAGCTACCCAAAAGATCCAACTGTAATCCTGCCTGCACTTCTAATCGCTCTTCAGACAATCTATCTGGTTTCCATCTGGATACTGCATTGATAGCAAATGTCAAGTCCACCAACCCCGGTGCTCACTTCTCTCTCATGTTATCACTTCACCTACTTAGTGCCCATTCGCTTGCCTTGAAAAAAATCTATTTTTCTTGACTTGTACACATCATGTTCTCTTGGTTTTCCTTCAACATCACTGAGACTCCTCATTTCCTTTTTTGCAGGCCTTTGGGCCACTAGCTTGGCCCTCAGACCTCATCTCTTTTCCTACACAAAATCTATTTCCCTATGTAACCTATTCTACTTCCCTAGAATTTAACACAGTACATGGGTGGCTGATGCCATCATAAATATGGCCAGCCCTCGCCTCACCCTGAACTCCAGTTTCTTATATTTTACTGATGGCTTCACATAAATGTCAAAAAAATCACCTGAAACTTAAAGCCTGTATTTCTTATCACCTACTTCAGGTGATTTCCTCTCACATTCTTCCCTATCTCAATAGATAGTACCACCATACACCTATTTATTAAGACAAAATACATAGAAATAACCTTGATTTTATACTCCACTTACATTTAATCCATTCACAAGTTATGCAAAAACTTGCTCTATGTCTTCATCTTTATCACTGTCCTTATCCCCACTACACTAAATGAAGCCACAAGCCTATCTTCCCTGGAGAATTCTGCTGTGCTCCTAAAAGGTCTCCCTGACTCTGCTTATAATCCCCAACTATCCAATCTCCATATAATAGCTACAATTTTTTTTTAATTGAGTATAAATTGACTTTCCTTGTAATATCCCAGTAGCTCCCCATGTCTGTTTAAATATAATTCAAATGTCTCACGCAACCATCAGGGCCTACTGCGATGAGGCTCGTGGCTTCCTCTCCATCATCCTTCATCTCAGGCCACTTCACCCCTTTACTACATACATGTCAACCCCTCTAGCTTTCTTTCTGTCTCTTAAACACAGCACACATCTTCCTTACTTTGGCCTTTCCCCTGCTCCATCTCCCTGGAACTCTTGTCCCTTACAATTTCACATGACTATGTTCTCATTATTCTTGTCTCAGGAAAACACAATTTTTTTAGGGAGAATTCACTAACCACCTGAACTGAAGTTGGGAGAATCCAACACTCTGCCCCATCACCCTGTTGTCTTTCTTCAGAGAACTTAATGCTGTATGAAATTTTCTATTTTATTGAATGTTTATTGGGTTATTTTCTGTCTTCTCGGATAAGTAAGTTCCATTAGAGCAAGGACCTTTTCTATGTTATTCAAATAGAATTCTCTTAGCCTAGAACAGAGCCCATCCATAACAGTTGATCAGAAAAATATATGTGGTCTAAATTAACCTAGGGTTCTGGGAATTGATCATTGTGGAGATCTTAGAAAGCAAGAAGAGCCTCAAGCTCCAACACTCTTTTATTGTGATGACACACTAAATCCCTTCCACTCCCTGTGAAAAATTCAGGCAAACTTCCTCTTTCTCCTCCTCCTGTTGGAAGGAAGAGTCACAGGTGAGGAAATGGTGTTTTAGGAAGAGAGATATTTTAATTAAGTTTCATCTCTTTCGATGGATCTCATAGCACTGAGGGTCTATGCAAACTTTAAGGATTTTCAGTAATGATGATGGCATAGCTGGGGGAAAAATAGAGAAAATAGGGTCTCTCCTAGATGATCCTGTGTTATATCCTGGAGGTAGAGCTAACCAGTCATGACTAGTTATGATAAAGAGAAGGCATGATGAGTAAACTTGAATTTGTGAAATTTGGAACAAGACCCCAGTAGAACAATGAGCTCACTTACCTTGCTTATTGACTTTCAGCCCTATGGGATGAAACCTTAAAACCTTCTCGTTTTCTCTATAACCCCACTCAAGGCACATAGTTTGAAATTTCACATGAAACTGCCAATATGTGACTATTTTTTGAATTATAAAAGGGCTTCATAAACATTGGCATTTGGGAAAAAAAGAAAGGGGATAATGGTAGAGGCCTTTGACACACATACGTCCTCACACAGGGAGGGGAGGCACCAATGCCACAGATCCTGTTGGGGACATAACATGAGATCTTGTAGGAGAGACCTTCTGAATTGCTTTTGACTACCCATACAATTTTCAAAGGAACCTCGTTTTTTTCTAGCATAACTTGGGGAATTTATTTTAGCAGCATTATTTTTAAATCCTCTCAAGACCCTGAGGAAATGTGATACAGACCGGAGATTTTTTTTTTTTTTTTGCATTTTTTGGCTGGGGCCAGGTTTGAACCCACCACCCCTGGCATATGGAGCTGGTGCCCTACTCTTCGAGCCACAGGCACCGCCCTCAGACTGGAGATGTTTTAATGAAGATTTGAGAAGACACAGGTATCAGAAAATACAAGTAGCCAGGCTCCTTTGTTGTGGAAATAACTTGGGAGCCATGATAAAGATAGGTGGTCCCTGAAGAAAATGTCACATTTTTTTTTAAGGAACATAACCTGGACACAGAGACAAAGTTAACTTCCAATAGCCCAACATCCAATATGGGCACTTACATCGTGTGTCCCTTGTCAAAGCCAGGGGAGGACTCAACACAATCAGTGTCGCTGTTAGAGCTGCTGTCCCGAAGCCTCCAGGAAACCACAGACGCACCATGCTGGAGAACAGGAAAGGGCAGGTGCTAGAGGAGCAGGCCAGTCTCACTCATTAAGAACTAGGACCCTCTTTCACCCAAGTCCCAAATCATAGGACCGTTTTTTTGCTCCTTGATTGGGTAATCTCAATGGGAGAAAACCAATCAGCCTCAAAAGTGAATAGCATCAGCAGTTACTGGTCAGAGATTCTGTATGAAGAGTCTGCTGAAACTTAGATTTTCTTTCATTACAGGATTGTTTTAATTTTGCACTTTAGAGGTTTAATCTAGTTGCATCTCAAACACTTTAATTGGGTCCCTATTGTGAGCCAGCTCTGTGGCTAGTCAGTGATGTGTTCACAAGTTTGAGCCTTGTAGAAACAATCATCTCCCACTTTAAGACACACACGCACATGCGCACACATGCACTTCAGACAAGTGTGTGTGTGTGTTTAGAAAAAAGGGGATGGAGGAGACATGACTGCGAGTCAGGAGACCTATAATCTGGTCCTTACGGCACCATAATTTAGTGTTTTATATTTGGGGAAATTACTTAACTTCACACAGTTGAAATGAAGGCCCTGTAATCTTTCAGATATTTTAGTACTAAAGATGCTGTTTTTCTACAGACAGCTCAAGAAGCAGCATCTCCTGGTAACTGAAGATATGACAGAATTATGGCCATTCATTGGAGAATATAATCTGTACCTCTTTATAGGTAGGGAGGTCTCTGATAAACTAAAGGAAATTGAATGTTAGTTAATAATTTAATCTGAGTAAACAGGTTTTTCAAGTTTGTCCCCTGAGCCTTTCACCAAGTTTGGTGACCACTCCAGAACACACACTGGCAAGGGACTTAGAAGAGGCCATCTGTGTGGAATGCAGAGGCCTGAAGGTACCTTTGTGCAGTACTTCACCAAACAATGTGATAAGGCCAACTTTCCACATCAAATTATGCAGGGGGTTGAGAGATTGATAAGGGACTCAAAGTCAGCCTTTGACACAACTTTTCTTTCAAATAATTAAATTTTATGTTCACAAGTGTTCAGTCCCTTTATCCTGGTTCCTACTATGTTTTCCTCACTTTATTGAGGCTGTGCCCTTCTCTCCTTTTATCTAAAGGAAAAAATAAGAAGACTTTGCTAATGAGTTAATTACATAGTGTTCACAGAATGCTATAGAAAACACTATGAGTTAATTGCTTAATGTAATCGTACAATTAGTGAAGATTAAAATAAATACATAACTCTTCAATACCCAGACATGAATGAATATCCACAAGCATCAATAACATTCAGGAAAATATGACTTCACTAATGAACTGAATAAATTACCAGTGATCAAAACAGGAGTGATGAAGATAAGCGACTTTTCAGAAAAAGAATTCAAAATAGTTCCCTTGAAGAAGAGAGTGAACTTCAAGACAACATAGAGGAATCAGAGACATTTAACAAAGAGATAGAAATAATAAAAATAAATCAAGCATAAATTCTGAAGAATTCAGTTGACAGAGGAATTATTCAAAATCTTTGATCAGCAGAATTAACCAAGCAGAAGAAGAATTAGTGAGCTTTAAGACAAGATATTTGAAAACACAGAGTCAGAAGAGAGAGAGAGAAAAAAAGAATGAAGCATGCCTATAAGATCTAGAAAAGAACCTCAAAAGGGCAAAGTAAGAGTTATTTGCCTTAAAAAGAAGGGACCGAGAGAGAAGGGGAGAGATTCTGGGGTAGAAAGTTTATTGAATAATAAAAGAGAAATTTCTGAACCTCGAGAAAGATGTCAGTGAGATACAGAAAGCTATTGAACACCAAGCAGATTTGACCCAAACAAGACTATCTCAAGGCATTTAATAATCAAGCTCCCAATGGTCCCAGATAAAGAAAAGGTCCTAAGGGAATCAAGAAAAAGGGAAAAAATAACATAGAACAGAGCTCCAGTATGTCTAGCAGCAAACTTCTCAGTGGAAACCTTACCTGCCAGCTACAACATATTCAAAGTGCTAAAGAAAAAAAAAAAAAAACAACCCTTAACCTTTAATATCATATCCTACAAAAATGTCTTCCAAACATGAAAGAGAAATACTGTCCCACATAAATAAAACTGAGGGATTTCATAAATGCCAGATTTGTCCTATAAAAAATGTTAAAAGGAGTTATTTACTCTCAAAGAAAAAGACTGTAACAAATAAAAAGAAATCATCTGAAGGTATCCAACTCCCTGGAAACAGTAAGCACTCGAATACAGAATATTCTGTTGCTGTAACTGCCGTGTATAAACCACTTACATTTTGAGTAGGAAGACTAAAAGACAAACCTATCAAAAATATCTGCAACGACTTTTTATGAGATAGTACAAAATGATACAGATGGGAAATGGTTTAAAGGGTAGAACCTCTGTTAGATTTCTCTTTGCTTATTTGTTTTAAGCAGGGTTGTCACATGTTTAAAATAATTGGTTGTATAGTGTTTTATTGCAAGCATCATGGTAACCTCAAATTAAAAATTCTATAAGAGATACATAAAAATAAATGGCAAGAAATTAACATACACTACCAGAGAAAATCACTTGTAACAAAGAAATATAGAAAGGAGGGAAGAAAGAGAGAGAACCACAAAACAGCAGAAATTAAATAACAACGTGGCAGTAGTAAGTCCTTGCCTATCACTAATAATATTGAATGTAAATGGACCAAACTCTCCAATCAAAAGATAGGGAGTGGCTAAGTGGATTAAAAAAAAAGAGCCAACTATATTTTGTCCATAAGAAACTCATTTCACCAACAAAAACACACATAGACTTAAAATAAAGGGATGGAAAAAGACATTTTATGCAAACAGAAACCAAAAGAAGAGGAATAGGTAGACATATAACATATAAAATAGACTTCAAGACAAAATCTGTAAAAATAGACAAAGTTCATTATTATACTATGTATAATGAATTGTGAAGGGATCAGTTCTAAATATATATGTCCCCAACACTGGAGCATCCAGAGATTAAAGTAAATATCAGAACTAAAGAAACAGACCCAACGTAATAATGACTGGAGACCTAAACACTCCATCTTCATCATTGGACACATCCTCCAGACAGAAAATCAACAAGGAAAAATCGAACTTAATCTTTCCTGTAGACCAAACAGACCAAGTAAATATTTACAGAACATATCATCCAGCATCTGTAGAATAAATGTTCTTCTCCTCAGTTCTATCATTCTCAAGGATAGAACACATGTTAAAGCACTAAAGAAGTCTTTAAAACTTCATAAAAAAAAAATTGAAATCATACCAAGTATTTTTTCTGACCACAATAGAATAAAACTAGAAATCAATAACAAGAGGAACATTGGAATATATATTTTATAAATACGAGGCAATTAAGCAATATGATCCTGAATAGAGAGATTAAGAAGGAATTAAAATTTTTTTCAAAGCTAATGAAAATGAAAACAACACATATCAAAACCTATTTGATACAGAAAAAGCAGAACGAAGAGGAAACATTTTTATCAATAAATTAACACATCAAAAAGTAAAAAAGCCTCACATAAGCAACCTAATGATGCATCTCAAAGAACTAGAAAAACCAGAGCAAATCAAATCCAAAATTATTAGAAGAGAAGAAATAATAAAGACCAGAACAGGAATAAATGAAATTAATACAAAAATCAATAAAATAAAAGGTTGGTTTTTTGAAAAGATAAACAAAATTGACAAACTTTTACCCAGACTAACTAATAGAATGAGACAGAAGACACAAATAAATAAAATCAGAAATAAAAAGGGGACATTACAACTGATACAGCAGAAATCCAAACGATTGAAACTACTATTAGCAACTATATGCCAAGTATGGAAAACCTGGAAGAAATAAGTAAGTTCCTAGACAAATAACAACCTACCAAGATTGAATTGAGAAGAAATCCAAACCCTGAATAAACTGACAACGAGTAGTAAGATAGAAGCAGTAATAAAAAGTCTCCCATCAAAGAAAAGTCCAGGATCTGATGGCTTCACTGCTGAATTCTACCAAGCATTCAATAAAGAACTAATACCAATACTACTTAAACTATTCCAAAAAATCAAGAAGGAGAGAATATTCCCAAAGTTATTCGGCAAGGCCTCTATCAACCTGATACCAGAACCAGACAAGGACACAGGAAAAAAGGAAAACTTTAGGCCAATATCTCTGATGAACACAGATGCAAAAATTGTCAACAACACACTAGCAAACAAAATTCAACATCACATTAAAAAAATTATTCATCATGATCAAGTGGGATTTACCCCACGGATGCAAGCATGATTCAACACATACAAATCAATCAATGTGGTACATCATATCAACAGAATAAAGGACAAAAATCATGATCGTTTCAATTGATTCAGATAATGTATTCAATAAAACTTCAACATCATTTCACAATAAAAAGTCTCAAAGAACTGAGTATAGAAGGAACTTATCACAAGATGATAAAAATAATTTTTGTTGTTGTTTCTTTGTTTTGACATAGAATTTCACTTTGTCACTCTCAGTAGAGTGATGTGGTGTCATAGCTCACAGCAACCTCAAACTCTTGGGATCAAGTGGTACTCTTGCCTCAGTCTCCCAAGTTGCTGGGACTACAGGTGCCTGCCACAATGCCTGGCTAGTTTTTTGAGACAGGGTCTCACTCTTGCTCAGGCTGGTCTTGAACTCCTGAGCTCAGGCAATGTAACACCTCAGCCTCCCAGAATGCTAGGATTATAGTTCTGAGCCACTGCGCCCAGCCTAATAAAAGTCATATGTGACAGACCCACAGCTAGTATTCTGAATGGGGAAAGCTGAAAGCCTTTCCTCTAAGATCTGGACCAAGACAAAGATGTTCATTTTCACCGCTGTTACTCAACATAGTACTGGAAGTTCTAGCTACAACTATTCTAGAGAAGGAAATACAGGGCATTCAAATTGGAAAGGCAGAAGTCAAATTATCCTTGCCTGCAGATGAGATGATCTTATTTTTAGGGAAATCTAAAGACTCCATAAAAATCTATTAGAATGAATAAAGAAATTCAGTATAGTTGCAGTATACAAAATCAACATATAAAAATCATTGGCGCTGCTATATGCCAACAGGAAACAATATGAAAAAGAAACCAAGAAAGTAATCCCATTTATCATAGCTACAAAGAAAGTAAAACTTAGTAATAAACTTAACCAATTAAGTTCAGTAATAAACTTTTTGCTACAAAGAAAGTAAAACTTAGTAATAAACTTAACCAAAGAAGTAAAAGATCTCTGTCATGAAAACTGTAAAGCACTGACAAAAGAAATTAAAGAGGACACAAAAAAGGAAAGACATTCTAAACTCATAGATTGAAAGATTCAATATTGTTAAAATGTCCATACTATATAAAACAATCTACAGTTTGATTCAATATCAATCAAAATGCCAATGACATTCTTCACAGAAAAAGAAAAAGTCACCCTAAAATTTATACAGAACCACAAAAGACTCAGGAAAGCCAAAGACATCCTAAACAAAAAGAACAAACCTGGAGGCATCACATTACCTGACTTCCAATTATATTACAGAGCTGTAGTAAACAAGAAAGTATGGTCTGGCAGAGCAACAGACACATAGACCAACAGAAGAGAATAGAGAACCCAGAAATAAACCCAAACACCTACATAGTAAGCTTATCTTCAACAAGGGTGCTAACCACATACAGAGGGGGAAAGGACAGTGTCTTCAAAAACGTGGTGCTGGAAAAACTTGATATCCACATGCAGAAGAATGAAACTAGACATTTAACTTTTGCCAGACACAAAAGTAAAGTCAAAATGAATTAAAGACTTAAATCTAAGGTCAGACACTATGAAACTACTAAAACAAAACCTTGGGGAGGGGCTCTGCTGGAAGCCAGTATCGGGGGGATGCAGCTGGGCTCACGCAGGTGGGTGCAGACATAATCTCACTCTGTTGCCAAGGCTAGAGTGCTGTGGTGTCAGCCTAGCTCACAGCAATGTCAAACTCTAGGGCTCAAGCCATCCTCTTGCCTAGCCTCCCCAGTAGCTGGGACTACAGGTGCCTGCTGAAACACCCAGCTCCTTTTTAGGTTCCATGCAGTGAGGGTAGCAGAGGAGATTGGGAGCTGGTGGATGGCAAAACAGAAGAGAAAAATTCTCAAAGTGACAGAGAAAAAGAACAAAAAGTTGAAGAAGGCATCAATAGAAGGAACATTGTTGACACCTGAGGCCTCTCCAGGTCATGAAGAAGCACACCTGGAGGGGTGGAGGTAAGATGGCCAACTGGAGCCAGCTTTCCACAGAGGCTCCCATCCAGAAAGAGAGTTAAAAGACAGAAGTTTAGCAAGTAAGCTGATGGTTTGGAGCTGAGTTAAGAGAGAAGGTTGAAGAACGCACATCAATCCTGCTTAGATGAGTTGTGACCCCAAGGAAACAAACAACAGGTGCATAATCCATTGCCAATTGAGCAGAGTTTTCTACTGTACAAAGCAAGCACTTTGTATAAACAAGTGAGCAGAGTTCAGATCTCCTCCTATTTTATCTCATGGGAGAGACCCTCTAAAAACTAAAATTTCTTCCCCAGAGAGGTCCTGCTAGTGTGCCATGGCCCTGTCTGCCAGGCATAAAACTGTATATATTCTCTACCTGCAATTCTAAAATCCCAGCACTCCCCTCCACTCTGACCCCATGGTCTGGAAGCCTGTTCCCCGTGGAGTCCAGATTCTTGGGCATTTTCTTGAGAGATGTGAACAATGCATGAGCTATTGCAGGTCTGTGCTGATTCTGTGGCATGGGTGTAAAGAGAGGACAGTGGACCAAGAGAGAGTGGGAGAAGCAGTGTCCTGTGGCAGTGGCAGCGGCAGGTACCATAAGGTGGTACCTGCCTAGGTGGGGTGTGGTGGGGATGGAGACTAGAATACTTGCGCACAGAGACAGCATACTCCCAGGGCAGGCCTGAGGCAAAAGTGCTGCTTTAGTGAATCTAAGAAGCACCTGGCCCCCAGGGGAACATAGTTGAGACAAAAGCAGGCAGGACAACAGCACCAGCCGAGGGAAAAACAGACACTGAGAGCTGAGTGTGTACTCTAACCACATCCACCCCAACACAGAGTACAACAGAGACAGAGATGCCAATCCATAAGAATTGTCATAACGGCAGCGGCACAGGCAGGGCTGAGCTGCAGTTTTTGTGAACTCAAACAAAGCCTGGCCTGCAGGAGAGGATAGCCAGGACAGAAACACTAATTCTGTGAAAATATAAGTGGCAGCAACATCAATCTAGGGCAGGGCTGGAACTGAGTGAATCACCCCAGCTTCCATTAAGCACCAGAGGGTCTCAGGCTTTAGCTCCCCCTGCTGGCTGGTGGCATAGTGCTGCAGTCTGGCCAAGGAGGCATAGATCAACATGTAATTCAGGCAGGCACAACCCCCTAGAGCATCTGCTCATTGGAGAGAACTGGGTCACAGCCCTATGGGGTTACCAGTGACTGGGTGTGACAGAGGTGTAAGGTGGAGAAGGAGGCATCAACCTTCTCAGACTAATTCATTTGCTGGATGGCTTTTTCTGATTTCATGGAGCACCAGAGTGAATCATACTTGAACTGCCAGCAGACCCCTGCTATCTAGTTGCTGGAGACCTTTTGAACTCTCCCACTTGAGACTGGGTGCTGACTGGGACAATTGATTTGGAACTCTTGACCTGGGCCAATCATTCAAGGACTATCCAAAGTTGACCCTGGGTGTGTGGTTGTAGGAAGGTTTGATTTTCCTTTTCCAGTTGTTGCCTGGGTGTGGGGTGGGGGTGGGATGACTTAGTTGCGGGTATTTCTCCACAGTTGAGACTTTGACCCAGAGTTACTGATTCACTAGGTTTGGGCAGAGACCAGCAGAAAACAAGACAGAGCCACTTAGCCCCATCACACCAAGCAGGTCCCCAGTGTCTCAGGCTGTAGCACTGTATGGGTCCACTGCAAAGCTCTAGAGGAAAAGGTACAGATGCCAGTCCCAGCTATTGGGCAAAGGAATGGTTAATCCCTATTCCAGGAGCACCAACCAAACTTCACCTTATCTGCTCATCTAGCCAAATGGTGTAAAATAATCATGGGGCGGAATCAGTGGGAAAACTCTGGCAACATGAATAATCAGAGTAGATCAACTTCCCCAAGGAACGACAAGGCGCACACACCAGAAGATCCCATTCATAAACAGATGGGTGAGATGTCAGAAATCAAATTCAGAATTTGGATCGCAAATAAGATTAATAGAATGGAGGTAAAGTTGGAATTAGAAATTCAAGGAGCATTTCAAAAGTTTTCTCAAGAATTCAATGAATTCAAAGGCAAAATCACCAAAGATTTTGACATATTGAGACAAGAATTTGCAGACCTCTGAGAAATACAGTAGAATTGCTCGATAACAGAATGGAGTAGGCAAAAGAAAGGATTTATGACATTGAAGACAAAGCTTTTGAAGCTCCTAAACGCTCAAAGAGGAAGAGAAGTGGAGAGCAAAAATGGATCATTCTCTCAGAGTGCTCTGGGATAATTAGAAGAAAACTAATATTTTCCTTATAGGAATTCCTGAAGGTGATGAGGTGGCTTCGAAGAGGAAGTTAACAACTTAATGGGATATCTCAAGCAACTGGAAAAGGAAGTACATTCCAATCTCAAACCCAGCAGAAGTAAATAAATAACCAAAGACAGAGCAGAGTTAAATGAAATTGAAACAAAAGGATTATACAACAGATCAATAAATTTGAAAGTTGGTTTTTTGAAAAGGTCAATAAAATAGATAAACCTTTCACTAACCTAACCAGGAAAAAACGAGTAAAATATCTAATTTCATGAGTCAGAAATGG
Source organism: Loris lydekkerianus (assembly GCA_963574355.1). Lineage (NCBI taxonomy): Eukaryota > Metazoa > Chordata > Mammalia > Primates > Lorisidae > Loris > Loris lydekkerianus. Next base: position 14,936 of record CAUYPK010033486.1, read on the forward strand.
CAAAGACGAAATAGCAACAGACTCCCCAGAAATTCAAAAAATCCTTAATGAATATTACAAGAAACTCTATTCTCAGAAATATGAAAATTTGCAGGAAATTGACCAATACTTGGAAGCACGCCACCTTCCTAGACTTAGCCAGAATCAAGTGGAAATGTTGCACAGGCCTATATCAAGTTCTGAAATAGCATCAACCATACAAAATCTCCCTAAAAAGAAAAGCCTGGGATCAGATGGCTTCACATCAGAATTCTACCAAACTTTTCAAAAGGAACTAGTACCTATGTTACTTAACCTTCTCCAAAATATAGAAGAAGAAGAACTACTACCCAACACATTCTATGAAGCAAACATCACTTGATCCCCAATTCAGGAAAAGACCCAACAAGAAAAGAAAATTATAGACCAATATCACTAATGAATATCAATGCAAAAATATCCAACACGATCCTAACAAACAGAATACAGCAGCACATCAAACAAATTATACACCATGACCAAGTGGGATTTATCCCAGGGTCTTAAGGCTGGTTCAATATATGTAAATCTATAAATATAATTCAGCACATAAACAAAATAAAAAACAAAGACCATAAGATTCTTTCAATTCATGCAGAAAAAGCTTTTGATAATATTCAGCATCCCTTCATGATCAGAACACTTAAGAAAATTGGTATAGAAGGGACATTTGTTAAACTGATAGAGGCCATCTACAGCAAACCCACAGCCAATATCGTATTGAATGGAGTAAAATTGAAATCATTTCCACTCAGATCAGGACCCAGGCAAGGTTGCCCATTGTCTCCACTGCTTTTCAACATTGTAATGGAAGACTTAGCCATCACAATTAGGCAAGAAAAGGCGATCAAGGATATCCATATAGGGTCAGAGGAGATCAAACTTTCACTCTTCACAGATGATACCATTATATATCTGGAAAACACCAGTGATTCTATACAAAACTCTTAGAAGTGATCAAGGAATACAGCATCGTCTCAGGTTACAAAATCAACACGCATAAATCTGTAGCCTTTACATATACAAACAATAGCCAAGCTGGAAAAACAGTCAAGGACTCTATTCCTTTTATAGTAGTGCCAAAGAAGATGAAATATTTTGGAGTTTACCTAACAAAGGACATGAAAGATCTCTATAAAGAGAACTATGAAAGTCTAAGAAAAGAAATAGCTGAAGATGTTAACAAATGGAAAAACATACCATGCTCATGGCTGGGAAGAATCAACATTGTGAAAATGTCCACATTACCCAAACCAATACATAATTTTAATGCAATCCCTATTAAAGTTCCACTTTCATATTTTAAAAACCTCGAAGAAATGGTACTTCGCTTTATATGGAATCAGAAAAAGCCTTGAATAGCCAAGCAATACTCAGAAAGAAAAACAAAGCAGGAGGAATCAATCACACTACCAGACCTCAGATTATACTATAAATTAATAATGATCAAAACTGCATGGCACTGGCACAAAAACAGAGAGGTAGATGTATAGAACAGAATAGAGAGCCAAGAGATGAACCCAGCTACTTGACGTTATTTGATCTTTGACAAGCCAATTAAAAATCTTCAGTGGGGAAAAGATTTCCTATTTAACAAATGGTGCTGGGTGAACTGGCTGGCAACCTGTAGAAGATTGAAACTGGATCCACACCTTTCACCATTAACTAAGATAGACTCTCACTGGATTAAAGATTTAAACTTAAGACATGAAACTATAAAAATACTAGAAGAAAGTGCAGGGAAACTCTTGAAGAAATCAGCCTGGGTGAATATTTTATGAGGAGGACTCCCCAGGCAATTGAAGCAACATCAAAAATACACTATTGGGAACTGATCAAACTGATCAACCTGATGAAAAGCTTCTGCACAGCCAAGAACAGTAAGTAAAGCAAGCAGACAGCCCTCAGAATGGGAGAAGATATTTGCAGGTTATGTCTCCGACAAAGGTTTAATAACTAGAATCCACAGAGAACTCAAACATATAAGCAAGAAAAGAACAAGTGATCCCATCGCAGGCTGGGCAAGGGACTTGAAGAGAAACTTCTCTGAAGAAGACAGGCAGATGGCCTACAGACATATGAAAAAATGCTCATCATCCTTAATCATCAGAGAAATGCAAATCAAAACTACTTTGAAATAGCATCTAACTCCAGTAAGATTAGCCCATATCGCAAAATCCCCAAACCAGAGATGTTGGTGTGGCTGTGGAGAAAAGGGAACACTCTACATTGCTGGTGGGAATGCAAACTAATACGTTCCTTTTGGAAAGATGTTTGGAGATCACTGCCATGTGATACTGCAATTCCTCTACTAAGACCAGAAATCACTTTATAACAAAGATATTTGCACCAGAATGTTTATTGCAGCCCAATTCATAATAGCTAAATCATGGAAGAATCCCCAGTGCCCATTGACCCATGAATGGATTAATAAACTGTGTTATATGTACACCATAGAATATTATGCAGCCTTAAAAAAAGATGGAGACTTTACCTATTTCATGTTTACATGGATGGAGCTGGAACATATTCTTCTTAGCAAAGTATCTCAAGAATGGAAGAAAAAGTAGCCAATGTACTCAGCCCTACTATGAAACCAATTTATAACTTTCATATGAAACCTATAACCCAACTATAGCCCGAGAAAAAGGGGAAAGAGGAGAGGGAGGAGAGGGGTGGGGGGAAGATGGGTGGACGGGGAATAATTGGTGGGAGCACATCTTTGGTGCATTTTACAAGGGTACATGTTAAATTTACTAAGTGTAGAATGTAATTGTCTTAACACAGTAACTAAGAAAATGCGGTGAAGGCTATGTTAACCAGTTTTATGAAAATATTTCAAATGGTGTATAAAACCAGCACATTGTACCCCATGATTGCATTAATGTACACAGATACGATTGAATAAAAAAAGAAAGGAAAAGAAAAAGAAAACCTTGGAGAAACATTGTAGCTATGGTAAATGGGATTACTTTCTTGGTTTCTTTTTCAGATTGTTTCCTAATGGCCTATAGTACTGTTAGTGATTTTATATGTTGATTTTATATCCTGCAACTGAATTTCTTTATCCATTCTAATAGTTTTTTTTGTAGAGCCTTTAGGTTTCCCTAGATATAAGATCAGATCATCTGCAGACAAGAATAATTTGTCATTGAGATGATGGACATTTCCCAATTCTTTAGGACATTGGTCTAAACAAGGACTTCTTGAATAGCACCCCTAAAGCATAGGCAACCAATGGAAAATTGGACAAATGGAATGACATCAAACCAAAAAGCTTTTGCATGACAAAGGAAACAATCAACAAAATGAAGACACAACTCACAGAATAGGAGAAAATATTTGCAAACTATCCACCTGACCAAGGATTAAGAAATAGCATGTAAAAGTACCTTTTGCAACTCAACAAGGGAAAAATCAAATAATTTAATTAAGAAAAGAGCAAAGGACCTGAGTAGACATTTCTCAAAAGAAGACATGTACATGGTCAACTGGTAAATATTCAACTCATTAGCCATCAGAAAAATGCAAATCAAAACTATAAAGAGATTTTGTCTTACGTCAGTTAAAACAGCTTTTACACATATTAAAAAGATAGGCAATAATTAATGCTGGCGTGAATGCAGAGAAAGGAGAACACTAATACACGGTTGATGGGAATGTCATTTGGTACAACTGTTATAGAGAGCAGAATGTGGTTCCTCAAAAATCTAAAAACAGAACTACCTGAGGCTTTTAATCTTCCTGTGGGAATCTGGCTAGTGCATAATGTTAGTAACAGCTTCCATTTGGAACAGGCACTGTACAACTTAAACTCCAGGCTTAACTTTCCCTTTTGAATAAGAAGTTTGGTGGAGGTGGAATTACATGGGTATGTGGGGGACAGAGACAGAGCTCAAAAATATTCTATGGGTGAGAAAAGACATTGAATAATGAATCTTATACATACTGTAAAATAAAAGATAATGGGCAAAATATTGCTACATGTTGTAAAGTAAATGTGTTTTGTTTTATTTTGAGAAAAGCAAGCTAAAGACAAATTATTTTTAAAGAATCCATCTGGCTGGAGGGAGGGGTGATGGGGTGCATTTTGTGTAACATCTGAAACAGTGTATTCTCTCCAACTATTAGCCATGCTTCCTTCTGAGAAGGCGGATTCAGAACTCCAGGATGAGGCATTTATGTCCTAAATCACACATTTCTGACCTACTTAAATTATTGCAATGAACATGTATTAATTTTATTATTAAACCACTCCAGAAACCCAGTAAAACTAAAGGTCATAGAATTTCTGATGTGAGCCTTACCTTTAGCTCTTAAATTTGTGGGGATCAAATAAAACAGGAAAATATTATGGATTATGAACATTTTATGATCAAGGAAGTTATAAACTAAAAATAAAAGCATAAGAAGCCCCACAGACTGAACAGACCTCCTCTTGGCCATGGGGACCCCAGAAAAACCTTAGAATTGAGTTTCTGGGCATTACCCAAAGGGAGTTCAGACATGCCTCCTTATCTCCTCTCCCTTTTGTGGTTTAGACACTATACCTGATCAGTATTAATGGTAAAATACATATCATAAGGCTGACAAAACAGTCTCTCTGTGACAATAGATACTGAATTACAAACAGGACCTAAAACCATGCAAGGCAAAGGTTAAATCACGCCTACAGACCATTAATTTGCTCAACAGATCACTTTGAGTTGATATATTGTGGCTTTGCTCTATGATTAACAAATTTCCTTCTTTTTAAATTTATTTTTAATTAAAACAATAACTATACATTTATGTGGCACATATATGTATAATGTAATAATTTGATAGTCAATGGGGAATTCTTAAATCAAACTGATTAACATAGCCATCACCACACTTGTTTGTGGTAAGACATTTAAAATTTACTCTTAGTGATATCTTAAAACCCTCCTTTCTACTGATTCCAAACCTTTAGACAAAGCTTTATCTCTTTAAACAACTACAAATCAAAGAATCTCTGAATCTACCTATAACCTACAAGTCCCTTGTTTCAAAATGTCCCCATCTCCTCAGGCCAGACCACTGTATTAACATAAATTCCAAGGATTGGTTGATAATTTTACCTACAATTTCTGTATCCCTAAAATGTATAAAAATCAAACTGTAATCCACCCACCTCAGGCTCATTTTTTCAGGACCTCTGGAGACTATATTCCCTTGGCTGCAGTCATTCATGTAGACTCAGAATAACCCTATTTATATTATTTTACAGAGTTTGGGTTTTTTTTTCTTCAGAAGCATATTAGTTCTTTAAGGGGTATTTACTTTTCATGCTTCCAATTTAAAATGTTATGAGCATATATTATAATTTTAACAAATAACTTACAAGTGTTGAAGAATGACACAACTATTTTCTAGAAATAATAGAAACATGTAAAATGGTAATATCTTTATTAATCTTGATGAAAGATTAGCATGTGAAATGAAAATATAATTCAAGGAATACATTTCATAAAATGATCTATTTATCCAAGCCTGTCATAGTTTTCTACCATAAAGAAATTGTTATTGTAGACAATAAATATATTGCATGTATGTTATTAAAATTTTTTTGCTTTTGTTGCAGTTTGGCCGGGGCCTGGTTCAAACCTGCCACCCTTGGTATATGGGGCCGGCACTCTACTCACTGAGCCACAGGCGCCACCCATGTTGTTAAAATTTTAAATGTGATATAAAGTAAGGCTATTCAATAATATATAATTTAAAATATTATTATTATATTGAAATATAATTATTGGGGGGGCACCTGTAGCTGCGTGCTTATGGTGCCGGCCACATGCATTGGAGTTGGTGGGTTCAAACCTGGCCCAGGCCTGCTAAAACAAAACAAAACAAAACAAAACAAAACAAAACAAAACAAAACAAAAATAGTTGGGCGTTATAGCAGGCGCCTGTAGTCCCAGCTATTAGGGAGGTTGAGGCAAGAGAATCACTTACGTCCAAGAGTTCCCATGTGCAAGGGAGTCTTCTAATTCTTGGGAGAATAATGGCAATATATAAATACACACATCTAAAAAATCACTAAGAACACAAATTGATGTTCAATATAAGCATTTCACATTGTATATCAAATCAGTACACTGAAACCCATAAATGCACAGTTATGACTTAATAAAAATAAATAAATACATAAAGGAAAAGAAAAACATAAATTGATTACATTAATTTTCAAGACAAAAGAATATGGTTAAAAATAAGTAGAAACCTATATTTACGAGGAGGAAGCACTTGTGTAAATGTGAGTTCCAGAGGAAGTGGGACTCAGAACTTACAGGAAAGGGTTCTGTTTTCAGGTTTGTTAGAGACTAGTAGGGGAACAGGAGCTATAATGAAAATCATGTGGTGGGGGAGGTCAAGAGATGGAGATAGAGAGGAGTCTTATTTGAATAGAATTGACATTCCTTCTTAATGCTAGGACAACAGAGTGGATGTGCAGACTTGAACCATGCTAGAAAAGGCATTGAAACTTCCACAAAGAAGTTACATTTTTTAGAAAGATGGGGATAGCAGAAAAAAAAAAAAATCAACTAGTAAAACTTTTATCAATCCAGGGTTAGTTATGAGGGGTTGGAAATAGAGATTAATTAATGAGGGTTTGGAAATAGAGATTAATGTAATGTGGCAATAGGAATGTATAATAAGAATAACATGTTCCTCTGGCTCTGCAGATGTGCATCAGAAACTGGTATTTGATAAATACTGGAGGAACAGGTGATCTTCAGAAAAAATGTATTTTCTTTCCTTTTGAGATAGAAGCCAGAGGGATCAATCCTCCTAGCAGTCTGGGTGTTGGTTCTTTCCTTTTGGGGGGGATATTTTAGAGGGGAAGAAAAAAAAGAAAGAGGTTTACAGGAAATCCCCATCTGTTCTCAGATAACATTTTTTTTTTTTCTACAACCAATGGGGATAAAGAGTGAGGCAGCATCACTTGTCTCCAGCAGATACATCTGACCAGAAGGTCTTATGTAAATTCTTGGAGAAAAGTCAGTGAAGAACAGGATGACTAATGTTGAACAGGATGACAGATGTTGATAAGAAAGGCTAAAAATTCCCTTCTGTGGAATGAATTAGGACATAGATAGTTATCAAAGAAATAATATGTATAGAGTAAAAGCAAACTATGAAGTGAGGATTAAAGGAGCTAAGCATTTATGGGAAAGAGACAGGGTACCTGGTTTTTCATGTCTATGCCTGGCTAACATTAAAAGCATACATAAAAGCTGTGATGCTGGTGTCTCTCTGCTATTCCTGTTATAGAAGAGGTGGGGATTATGAGAGACAAATGAAAGGGGCATTAAATAATTGAGTATTATGTGTTTTTCACCAGACACTGAATTATGCACTTCCAGATACTTTATTTCATTTAATTCTCATCATAACCCTGCAGTGGATGTATGTATCATACTATACTTTCAGTCAACTCCTTCATTCCCAGCCCATTGAAAAATGTTGATCACTTCATAGTATTCAATACATATTGATTACTGGGGTCTGGTCAGGAAATCAAATATATATTTTTAACACGGCATAGTGAAATATAATGCACACATAGAAAACCACAGAGAGTGCAAATGTGCAATTTAATTAATTAATATAATACCAGCATCCATGGAAATACCACCCAGATTAAGAAAGAGCACTCGGGCTTCACCCAGAACCCCTACCAGGCCTCCTTCTATCCATATTGCTCTCCCTCCTGTCAAAGTAACTCACTATCAGACTCTAAAAGCAATTACTTCCTTGCATCACAGTACACCTTCAAAAAACAAACCTAATAATTACCCCTGACATACTAATATTACATAAATTGAATTGTGGTATATTTTCTTCTGTGATCTAATTACATTATTTTCAACTGAGCAGCCAGCAAAGAATGGGCAAGTCAATAAATGCTGCTTAATCAGTTGGATATTCCAATAGGAAAAAAAAAAAGAAAGAAATTTGGCACCTACCTCACATCATGTACAAAATTAGTTCCAATAGAATAGTATATCTATATGTGAAAAACAATACAAAAAATCTTCTAAAAGACACTATTAGAGAATGTCTTCATGACCTTGAAATAGGAAAAAAATTTTTTTAAATATTCAAAATTTAAGTCATAAACAAGATTAATTTGCAGTCACAAATGTATTTTAATAGGGATAGTGAGAAATTATTGGGTGTGACTAGTAGATACTGTGGGATGTACAAGTGAAGTACCTGATGAGGAAATGAATGAGCCTGTCACAGTGATGCTGGGAGCCTCTCACTGGGGGGCTCTAATATTTGTGGTTAGGAAAACAAAAATAAGAATGAGAAAGGAGGAGGCCCTGAAATACGTTAATGTCACAGAAGGGAAAAGGAGCAAGCAAATCTGGGAAACATAAGCACACTCAGTAATAAATATTTTTTGTGGCTATATCAAAGTTAAAGGACAGGAGAGAGCAACACACACAGAGAGGGCTCTAGGGGTATTTCTTTGATTGATGGTTAAGTTGGGTCAGTATATGTGGTATATAGTTCCAGTTCTTGTTAAAAGTTTTGGTCACATAATTTGGGGGCAAATTCAGTGGAAAAACTCTGGTAAATTCACCGAATTTAAAGACAAAACTACCAAAGATTTTGACACACTGAAGCAAGAATTTGCATTCCTCAAAGATCTGAAAAGTACAGTAGAATCCCTCAGTAATAGAGTGGAGTAAGCAGAAGAAAGGATTTCTGACCTTGAAGACAAAGCTTTTGAACGCTCCCAAACTCTCAAAGAGGAAAAGAAATGAAGAGCAAAACTGGATTATTCTCTCAGAGAGCTCTGGGATAATTCGAACAAGGCTAATGTCTGCCTCATTGGAATCACTGAAAGTGATGAAGTGGCTTTGCAGGGAACAGAGGCACTTCTCCATGAAATTATGAAAGAGAATTTTCCAGATATGCCAAGAGATTCCGAAATTCAGATAGCAGACAGTTTCAGAACCCCAGCACTACTCAACCCGAATAAGACATCCCCCAGGCACATCATAATTAACTTCACTAAAGTTAATATGAAGGAGAAAATTCTGAAAGCAGTCAGACATAAGAAAACCATTACCTACAAAATGAAGAATATTAGAATGACTGCAGATCTCTCTGCTGAAACTTTTCAAGCCAGAGAGGGTGGTCATCAACTTTTAATCTCCTAAAACACAATAACTTTCAGCTCTGGATCCTGTATCCAGCTAAAATGAGTTTCATTTATGATGGAGAAATTAAATACTTTAATGACATTCACATGTTGAAGAAATTTGCCATAATCAAACCAGCTCTTCAGGATATTCTCAGACCTATCCTCCATCATGACCAGCACAATCCTTTACCACAAAAGTAAACTCACTCAGAAACTTTTGATCAGACTCCAACTTCCACACTGGTGAAAGGATTAAAAATGTTCACTGGACTTTTGAAAAACTTGATACCCAAAATTTTATCAGACTTATCAATATTCTCCATTAATGTGAATGGCTTAAACTGTCCTATAAAGAGGCATAGGGTAGCTGACTGGATATAAAAACTCAGGGCAGATATATGCTGCATACAAGAGTCACATCATACCTTAAAAGATAAATATAGACTCAGGGTGAAAGGATGGTCGTCCATATTTCAGGCAAATGGTAATCAGAAAAAAGCAGGTGTTGCAATTCTATTTGCAGACACTATGGGCTTTCAACCAACAAAAGTAAGGAAGGATAAGAACGGTCACTTTATATTTGTTAAGGGTAATACTCAATATGATGAGATTTCAATTATTAATATCTATGCACCCAACCAGAATGCACCTCAATTTATAAGAGAAACTCTAACAGACATGAGCAACTTGATTTCCTCCATCTCCATAATAGTCGGAGATTTCAACACTCCTTTGGCAGAGTTGGATAGATGCTCCAATAAGAAGCTGAACAAAGAAATTTTAGATTTAAGCCTAACCATCCAACATTTGGATTTAGCAGACATCTACAGAACATTTCATCCCAACAAAACTGAATACACATACTTCTCATCAGCCCACGGAACATACTCCAAAATCGATCACATTTTAGGTCAGAAGTCTAACCTCAGTAAATTTAAAGGAATAGAAATTATTTTTTGCATCTTCTCAAACCATCATGGAATAAAAGTTGAACTCAGTAACAACAGGAATCTTCATACTCATACAAAAACATGGAAGTTAAACAACCTTATGCTGAATGATAGTTGGGTCAGAGATGAGACCCAAGAAGGGAATTGCCAAATTTTTGGAACAAAATGACAATGAAGACATGAATTATCAGAACCTCTTGGACACCGCAAAGGGGGTCCTAAGAGGGAAATTTATAGCACTGCAAGCCTCCCTCAAGAGAATGGAAAGAGAGGAAGTTAACAACTTAATGGGACATCTCAAGCAACTGGAAAAGGATGACCATTCTAACCCCTAACCCAGTAGAAGAAAAGAAATAACGAAAATTAGAGCAGAATTAAATGAAATTGAAAACAAAAGAATTATACAACAAATCAATAAATCAAAAAGTTGGTTTTTTGAAAAGGTCAATAAAATAGATAAACCTCTGGCTAACCTAACCAGATAAAAAAGAGTAAAATCTCTAATCTCATCAATCAGAAATGACAAAGATGATATAACAACAGACTCCTCAGAAATTCAAAAAATCCTTAATGAATATTACAAGAAACTTTATTCTCAGAAATATGAAAATCTGAAGGAAATTGACTAATACTTGGAAGCATGTAACCTTCCAAGACTTAGCCAGAATCAAATGGAAATGTTGAACAGGCCAATATCAAGTTCTGAAATAGCATCAACCATACAAAATCTCCCTAAAAAGAAAAGCCTGGGACCAGATGGCTTCATGTCAGAATTCTACCAAACCTTTAAAGACGAACTACCATATATACTCGAGTATAAGCTGAGCTTTTCGGCACAAAATATGTGCCGAGTTCAGGTTTTTCGGCACAAATTTTGTGCCAAAAAACTCGGCTTATACTCAAGTATATATGGTAGTACATATATTACTCAACCTGTTCCAAAATATAGAAAAAGAAGGAAGACTACCCAACACGTTCTATGAAGCAAACATCACCCTGATCCTCAAACCAGGGAAAGATACAACAAGAAAAAAAAATTATAGACTGATATCACTAATGAACATAGATGCAAAAATATTCAACAAGATCCTAACAAACAGAATCCAGCAACACATCAAACAAGTTATACATCATGACCAAGTGAGTTTTATCCCAGGATCTCAAGGCTGGTTCAATGTACGTAAACCTATAAGTATAATTCAGAACATAAACAAATTAAAAAACAAAGACCACATGATTCTCTCAATTGATGCAGAAAAAGCTTTTGATAATATCCAGCATCCCTTCATGATCAGAACACTTAAGAAAATTGGTATAGAAGGACATTTTTTAAACTGATAGAGGCCATCTATAGCAAGCCCACAGCCGACATCATATTGAATGGCATTAAATCGAAATCATTTCCACTCAGATTAGGAAACAGGCAAGGCTACCCATTGTCTCCACTGCTCCTTAACATTGTAATGGAAGTTTTAGCCATTGCAATTGGGGAAGAAAAGGCAATCAAGGGTATCCATATAGGGTCAGAAGAGATCAAGCTTTCGCTGTTTGCAGATGATGTGATTGTATAGCTGGAAAACACCAGGGATTCTACTACAAAACTCTTAAAAGTGATTAAGGAATACAGCAGTGTCTCAGGTTACAAAATCAACATTCATAAATCAGTAGCCTTTATATATACCAACAATAACCAAGCCAAACAAACAGTCAAGGATTCTATTCCATTCACAGTAGTGCCAAAGAAGATGAAATATTTGGGAGTTTATCTAACAAAGGACGTGAAAGATCTCTGTAAAGAGAACTATAAAACTCTAAGAAAAGAAATAGCTGAAAGTATAAACAAATGGAAAAATATACCATGCTCATGGCTGGGAAGAATCAATATTGTTAAAGTGTTCATACTGCCCAAAGAAATATACAATTTTAATGCAATCCCTATTAAAGCTCCACTGTCATACTTTAAAGATCTTGAAAAAATAATACTTCATTTTATATGGAATCAGAAAAATCCTCAAATAGCCAAGACATTACTCAGAAATAGAAACAAAGCAGGAGGAATCATGCTACCGGACCTCAGACTATACTATAAATCAATAGTGATCAAAACAGCATGGTACTGGCACAAAAACAGAGAGGTAGATGTATGGAACAGAATAGAGAACCAAAAGATGAACCCAGCTACTTACCGTTATTTGATCTTTGACAAGCCAATTAAAAACATTCAGTGGGGAAAACATTTCCTATTTAACAAATGGTGCTGGGTGAACTGGCTGGTGACCTATAGAAGACTGAAACTGGACCCACACCTTTCACCACTAACTAAGATAGACTCTCACTGGATTAAAGACTTAAACTTAAGACACGAAATTATAAAAATACTAGAAGAGAGTGCAGGGAAAACCCTTGAAGAAATCGGTCTGGGCAAGTATTTTATGAGGAGGACCCCCCGGGCAACTGAAACAGCTTCAAAAATACATTACTGAGACCTGATCAAACCAAAAAACTTCTGCACAGCCAAGAACACAGTAAGTAAAGCAAGCAGACAGCCCTCAGAATGGGAGAAGATACTTGCAGGTTATGTCTTCGACAAAGGTTTAATAACCAGAATCCACAGAGAACTCAAACGCTTTAGCAAGAAAAGAACAAGTGATCCCATCTCAGGGTGGGCAAGGGACTTGAAGAGAAACTTCTCAGAAGACAGGTGCACGTTCTACAGACATATGAAAAAATGATCATCATCTTTAATTATCAGAGAAATGCAAATCAAAAGCACTTTGAGATATCATCTAACTCCAGTAAGATTAGCCCACATCACAAAATCTCCAAATCAGAGATGTTGACGTGGATGTGGAGAAAAGGGAACACTTCTACACTGCTGTGGTAGGAATGCAAACTAATACGTTCCTTTTGGAAAGATATTTGGAGAACACTTAGAGATCTAAAAATAGACCTGCCATTTGATCCTACTATTCCCCTACTAGGTATATACCCAGAAGACCAAAAATCACATTATAACAAAGATATTTATACCAGAATGTTTACTGCAGCCCAATTCATAATTACTAAGTCATGGAAAAAGCCCAAGTGCCCATCAATTCACGAATGTATTGATAAATGGTGGTATATATACACCATGGAATATTATGCAGCCTTAAAGAAAGATGGAGTCTTTACCTCTTTCATGTTTACATGGATGGAGCTGGAACATATTCTTCTTAGTAAAGTATCTCAAGAATGAAAGAAAAAGTATCCAATGTACTCAGCCCTACTATGAAACTAATTTATGGCTTTCACATGAAAGCTATAATCCAGTTATAACCTAAGAATAGGGGATAGGGGGAGAAGGAGGGGAGGGAGGGAGGAGGATGGGCAGAGGGAGGGTGATTGGTGGGATTACACCTGCGGTGCATCTTACAAGGGTACACATGAAACTTAGTAAATGTAGAATATAAATGTCTTAACACAGTAACTAAGAAAATTCCAGGAAGGCTATGTTAACCAGTGTGATGAAAATGTGTCAAACGGTCTATAAAAGCAGTGTATGGTGCCCCATGATTGCATTAATGTATACAGCTATGATTTAATAATAAAAAAATAAATTAATTAAAAACCCAATCTGCTAATCAAGAATTCTATATCCCCCCAAATTAAAAGATGAACCCAGCCACTTATCATCATTTGATCTTTGACAAACCTATCAAATCCATTCATTGGGGAAAATATTCCCTATTTAACATATGGCGCTGGGTGAACTGGCTGGTGACCTGTAGAAAACTGAAACTGGACCCTCATCTTTGACCATTAACAAAAATTGATTCTCAGTGGATAAAAGTCTTAAACTTAAGACATGAAACTATGGAAATACTAGAAAGGAATTCAGGGAAAACAGTTGAAGAAATTGGCCTGGGAGAATTTCTTATGAGGGAGATACCACCACCACCACCACCCCCCCACCCCCCGGGCAATTGAAGCCACACCAAAAATATATTTCTGGGATTCTATCAAACTAAAAAGCTTCTACATGGCCAAGAGCACAGTAAGTAAATCAAGCAGACAGCCTTTAGAATGGGAGAAGATTTTTGCAGGTTATGTTTCTGACAAAGGTCTGATAACTAGAATCCACAGAGAACTGAAACTAATCAATAAGAAAAGAACAAATAACCCCATTTTTTTTTTTTTTATTAAATCATAACTGTGTACATTGATATGATCATGGGGCATCATCTACTAGCTTCATAGACCATTTGACACATTTTCATCCCAATAGTCAACATAGCCTTCCTGGCATTTTCCCAGTCACCATGGCATGACATTTATATTTCACATTTGCTGACTTTCACCCTTACCCTTGTGAGATGCCCCATAGGTGTAATTCCGCCAATACCCCTCCCTCCACCCCCTCCCCCCTCCCTCCAACCCCCTCCCCCCTCCCTCTTCTCCCCTTCCTCCTTTCCCCTATTCTTAGGTTGTAACTGGGTTATAGCTTTCATGTGAAAGCCCTAAATTAGTTTCATAGTAAGGCTGAGTACATTGGGTACTTTTTCTTCCATTCTTGGGATACTTTACTAAGAAGGATATGTTCCAACTC
>CAUYPK010033488.1:0-53048 GCA_963574355.1 Loris lydekkerianus
TAGTGATATTGGTCTATAATTTTCTTTTTTTGTTGGGAGCATATTCTTCTTAGTAAAGTATCTCAAGAATGGAAGAAAAAGTATCCAATGTACTCAGCCCTACTATGAAACTAATTTATGGCTTTCACATGAAGGCTATAATCCAGTTACAGCCTCAGAGTAGGGCGAGGGGGGAAAGGCAAGGTAGGGAGTGGGGAGGGGGGTAGAGGGAGGGGGGTTAGTGGGATTACACCTGCGATGCATTTTACAAGGGTATATGTGAAACTTAGTAAATGTGGAATGTAGATGTCTTGGCACAATAACTGAGAAAATGCCATGAAGGCTATGTTAACCAATGTGAGGAAAGTGTGTCAAATGGTCTATGACACTAGTGTATGGTGCCTCATAATCACATTAATATACACAGCTATGATTTAATTTAAAAAAAAAAATACCAAAAAAATCACAGCTCATAACTTGAATGATTGTGGCTGAGTCAACACTTTTTCAGACCAATCATTATAAATGTGAAAGTGCTAAAAACACTTTTGTTTACCATAGTAGAATTTTTACTAGTCCCTAATTAACAATATTTCATTTTTTAGATGCGACTGCTCTTGGTTTAAGAAACTTTCACTGCATCTTTTGTATATTATTAACTTGTACAAAATGTTATACTTGGTAACTGGTGCTACTATTTACTGTGTAATGTAACCCAATGGTTCTCAAACTTCCTAATACTGCAACCCTTTAAGACAGTTCCTCATGTTGTGTTGACTCCCAAACATAAAATTATTTTCATTGCTACTTCATAACTGTAATTTTGCTACTGTTATGAATCGTAATGTAAATATCCAATATGCAGGATGTATTTTCATTGTTACAAAGTGGTTGCAAAATAATTTTATGGTTGGGGTCACCACAACATGATGAACTGTATTAAAGGATTGCAGCATTAGGGAGATTGAGAACCACTGCCTTAAAGATTAGACTAGAGTTGCCACGATCTGTTGAAATGAATGTTAATAAGATTTATTCATAATTATTTCATGAGGCTTGATGGTACCTTCCCCTAGAGAACTATTCCAATTTCTAGTACCGTATATACTCAAGTATAAACCAAGTTTTTTCGGCACAAAATTTGTGCCGAAAAACCCAAACTCAGCTTACACTTGGGTCATACAGGTTATTTGATTCAGTGCGCGTGCACCTAATCAAATGCATATCGTCTCCAGTCGTCTTCTGCCATCAGCTTGAGGGGGCAATGCTTCAGCTCAGTCCACAAGTCACAGCTGAGCTAAAGAGGTAGGTGGCTGACCTGAACTGTATTCCACTGAACTATTTAACCCACAATATTTAATGGCAATAAATATTGAAAAGCATTTAACCTACTGATTCCTCAATTATTGTAATTGTTTTGAGTATATATTTTTATTTTTGAAATTTACCAGTGGCGGCTGCATTTTCCACCTTGGCTTATACTCGAGTCACTAAGTTTTCCCAGTTTTTAGGGTAAAATTAAGGGGGTTGGCTTATACTTGAGTTGGCTTATACTCGAGTATATATGGTATGTCTATTTTTGTAATGTTAAAAAATACTTGGGTTACTTTTAATCTTAATTTTTTGGTAGTCAGGTTAGAAAACAGTTGATTACAAACTCTTCCAGATTGATACGGGTCTATACAGGGTAAATTTTTTTTTTTTTTTTGAGACAGATTCTTACTTTGTCACCCTCGGTAGAGTGCTGTGGTATCACAGCTCACAGCAACCTCAAACTCTTGGGCTTAAGCGATTCTCTTGCCTCAGCCTCCCAAGTAGCTGGGACTAGAGGTGCCTGCCACAATGCCCAGCTATTTTTTGTTGAGGTTGTCATCACTGTTGTTTAGCAGGCCTGGGCCAGGTTTGAACCTGCCAGCCTCAGTGTATGTGGCTGTCACCTTAATCACTGTGCTATGGGCGCTGAGCTTATACAGGGTAAATTTCAGGAGACTATGGTTCTTGTCCTGTTAGTTTGAAATGGATGAATTTACCTAAAGACTAAGAGAAATAATTGTGTCATAATTTAGTATAGAAACATCCTCTCTGATTAGGTTCGATACTAAAACCATTGATTATATCGATATAATTGATTCTGTTGAACATTTAAACCTGTCCTCCCAAGTACAAAAGTCTTGGGTAAGGTGCTTAGAGAGGATAGTAGGGTCAGACCAGGTAATTTTCAAATAGAATGATTAATGTATATACTATCAATTTCTCCTATTTAAAATATAAAATCTTACGAGATTATTCTCTTATGTTATCACATTAATTTTAAAATATTATAGCTTCAATCACTTGCACCAGTCCTAACTTTAAAGTCTATTCAAATATCCCAGTCATATATATATATATATATATTTTTTTTTTTTTTTTTTTTTTTTGAGAGACAGAGTCTCACTTTATCACCCCCTTGGTAGAGGGCTGTGGCATCACGCAGCTCACAGCAACCTCTAACTCCTGGGCTTAGGCGATTCTCTTGCCTCAGCCTCCTGAGTAGCTGGGTCCCAGTCATATTTTTATATAGACAGTATATGTTAATTTTGTGGTCACAACTGGAAATATTTTCACAAAAAAGGGGCACAAACATTTTTAAACTGCTCTTAGAAAGTGCGTGGTTACTGTAGCTGCATATAATTGACATATATATTATGGATGCCAAATTCAAATACATGTATTTGATTTAGCAGATAAATTTACTCCTAGTGGTATCTTGTTTCTTTTAAATGTTTAGGGGCCTGTAGGCTGCTATATAAATTGTCTGAGGGGTGCTAGATAATTTTTTATGTAAAGATATACAAGATAGTAGCCACTTGTTTTTGTGTGATAGGGACAGACACTTATATAAATTTGGATGTCCTCCTGGCATTTTAAACAAGCAAAAAAGTTAAACTTTCTATAAAGAAACTGCATTTTATAAGTTTTATTATTAAATCCGCCACTGCTTTGCTGACCAATAAAATGGAAAATGTGTGCTTTTATAGGTTTATAAAAAGGTAAGCTATAGTTTCATGAAAAATATCTTGCACCGATTGAATACAGGTGGCTACTTGTTTAGACTTTGAAGATGGAAAAGCTTAGTATAGATGTCTGAAAAAGGTAATATGGCACAATAAAAAAACAAATCTTCCTTTCTTTGCTCATCAATCCTTTGGGTATTCCGTGTCAAATAAACGCTACAACAATTTATAGAAAATGTACACAGTGGAAGTGCCAACATTAACACTGCTTAGGACTGGATACCTGCCAGGTTTTTCTCACCAATATTTAACGTGAACTAAAATGTCTTTTCCATTGGAAGTGTGAGAAGGAGCTTGCTTTCCTATATTTGGCAACACGCTTCTGTGAAGTATAAAGTCAAATGCCCGTGATGTTCTCTTTATTTCAACCATGATGAATTGTGTTCATTTGTTTAAGTGCATGTGGCAGCTTTAGTGTTCCAACTATAAATTTTGGTTAACTTCTATTGACATGCTGTATTAAACTTAAGAAAAACAAATTACACTTCACCCATTTTAATTGACTAAATGTGTCAAAAACACAGTAAGTATAACACGAAGAGGTCAGAGCCTTGGTCTACACTGTAATGGGTGTCATGGCAGGAATCCAACTTTTCTTGTACATTTCATTTTTCATGGAGTTTTCGGTCAAGGCATACGTTTAATGTTCATTTCCACTTCTCATTTGTACTTCAAAGTTTATCATGGGCCGTGTTACTACCAAGAACACTTTTGGCTTGGGCTATTTAAAGTTCCCTTCAAACTGATGTGTGAGCCCAGAGAATACTGATGTTCTCCTGTAAACAGGTCTTGGGAATGGATGTTAGTATCCTGAGAAATGAGATAGTGGTTCATAATCACACCCATGGATCACTGCAGCACTTTTTGGAAAAGACCTGGTCTCCATATCTCATCCCCCTTTCCAGGGCTGAACAGACAACCACATGCTTAGGAGCTGGATTAAACTTGGCACAGTGGATTCCTCTGGGATCTGATTAAAGTTACTAGTTCTCATTCTCGACCTCTCTGTCCAAGAGTTTATATAAATCTTTATTATTTCAATAATTTATCAGCTTGACATCTTATGATGAAATGCCTTTAATTAAGCCCTTGCCCACCTGTTGCCACACACTTCTCTTTTCTTCCCACTAGTGCAATCATTTGGTGTGGTATCTTTTGATCTTCTTTCTCAAAATTAGCTCCTTTTCAAGAGTTCAAATGGTAGTTACCAGTATGAATTTATGTCTGGGAATAGTCCACCCCAGAGCAGGTGTTTGTAAAGTGTTCCATTTTGCATTGGAGAAAACAGGAATTCTAAATCTTAAGGATTCTTCCATTTTCATCACTACATGGAAAAGTCTTGTTCCTTAGCACACACTTTGCCAAAAAGAAACTAGAGTTTTCTGTTGGTGCCAGGCGTGGTGGATCTCACCTGTAATCCCAGCACTCTAGCAGGCTGAGGCAGGTGGATTCCTTGAGCTCAGGAGTTTCAGACCAGCCTGAGCAAGAGCAAGACCTTGCCTCTAAAAAAATAGTCAGGCATGGTGGCAGGGCACCTGTAATCCCAGCTACTCGGGAGGCTAAGGCAGGGGATCACTGAACCCAGGAGTTTGAGGTTGCTGTGAGCTGTGATGCCATGGCACTGTACTCAGGGCAACAGAGTGAGACTATCTTAAAAAAAAAAAAAAAAAAAAGAGCTTATGTTGGCAGTGTTAGAGGGCTGTCAATATGTATTTTGCCTTGATGGATTTTGGGAGAGGATAATGGAGAGCTCTATCCAAGAAGCTTAGAAAACTGCTTGATGGAGGCTGAT
The DNA here is from genome assembly GCA_963574355.1 of Loris lydekkerianus. Lineage (NCBI taxonomy): Eukaryota > Metazoa > Chordata > Mammalia > Primates > Lorisidae > Loris > Loris lydekkerianus. Next base: position 4,828 of record CAUYPK010033488.1, read on the forward strand.
CTATGTGTGAGTCACATACAACTCATGTGCAGTGTAAAAATTGATTCTTATGCTGCATGAGTTAGAGACAATTCACATCCAGAAAACAATAAAAAATAAATTGTTCTATTTTCACAGAAAAACACTGTGCCCCCAAAGAAAACTTTTTTTTTCCCTAATGTGGCAGTTGATGTTATGAAATTGCCTGCCACATCACAAGGTGTTAAGAGGAAAAATATGTGTAAGGCAGTTTATTTTTGAAGTTGATTATCTTAAATATTGAAAATGTCTAAACTGATTAAAAAGGACAATGCCACCATTGTTGAGTTCTTATTATGTACTCGACATGCATAACCTCATTTATTGTTTAAAATTCTGTGAGCTTTATACAAATAAGAAAACTGTGTTTTGAGTACATTTCTCAAGATCACACTATTTACAATTGGTGAAGCCTTTCATTCATATTTGCCTAATTTTAAAGGATTTTGTGACAAGGTTAAATCTTATTCCAGTGCATTCTTGATATCTGAAATCTTTTAAACACATATGAACACTATCAAGTACATGGGAACTTTGCAGGAACTTCAGGCTAACTCTCAAGAGCAAGAGTTTTGGAGGAGGATGAACTCAAGTTCAAGTTCTAGCTCTTCCACTTACTAGTTTTTTGACCTTGGGAATACATTTTTAAATTCCAGAAGCCTGTTTCCTCATTTAGAAAATGGACACCATAATAGTCCCTATCTCTTAGGGTTGTATAAGGACTAAGTGAGCTAATTCAGGACAAGCACCCCATGTGAGGCAGACACCAGTGACTCACCAAACGCCAGCTCCTTGTTCTTTTTTATCGAAAGCAGTGACAGGCCTGGTATATATTAACTCTTTTAATTGACAGGAATTTCCTTAGCTCCAGAATAGATTTTTATATATTAAATATGATTAAGCAGAGAAGCCTGAAGTGCTTTTCTAGAATTAACTGTACAAACTGTATGAGGGAATGAGAACGGTTTTCAGAAGTAGGCCTGACATTTAGCCACAGTTAGGGGAGAGGACAGCACTGATGTATTTTCTGCTCTTGGATTAATAGCTTTATCCTTCCAAGGTGGTGACCTTGACTTCTCTCCGAAAGTTATCTGAATTCTGGCTCAGGCTGCTTTAGGGTCTGACCTGCCATCTGACCCAGCTAAAGTGAGACGGGAGAATAAAATTTTCCTGCAGGTCACACCTAAGCCATTCCCGCAGGTCACAGCTAAGCCATTCAAAGTCCTTCTTACATTTTTGCTGTGGCTGGAGATGGTGTGAAGGCAATTGCAACAAAAACAGCAAAAATCGAAATGAAACAATGAATGGAACAAAAAATAGAGGAAGAAAGAGGAGAAAAAGAGTTTCTGTCTAGGGTTCAAACGCTTCCTGTGGTCAGTTGGTCTTAACCTTTTTTTGATAATTATATTATGTGCAACAGCAAAGAAACAAAAGGGGAAAAAAGGTCTTGGGAGTTATATTGATAAACTACGTGTGCTGCTCAAAAATGGCATGGAATATCTTGTTTAAGCTGTAAAAATATATTAGCATGTCATGTTATCTTCATAAATTCTTCTCACACATAGAGTGGGTAGAATTCCCGAATCCCAAGGCACATTACCAATTCGGCTGGTCACAGCAGTTCATCAATTGTTTTGTCACATATTTGCAGGCTCACAGTTGGGACCGAGGTATTATGAATCTGGAGGGTTTGATAATAGGTGAATTATTAGCTGTTGGGGACAGATTTGTTTCTCAGCCTTTCTGTGGCAGTCTCTCATAGAGGAAGGCAATCATTCTCATGGAATTTGCTCCCTCAGACTTAAAGAGATTTCAAATATAGCTTGTAATTTTTTTTTCCCCAGGAAAATTTCATTAGTGGTTAATTATGACTAGTAGAGCTTTCCGGAAGTTCACTGAGTGTGTTGGGAGTTCAAACGTGTCACATTTTAAGCAGTCTCACCATGGGACAGCACTCCGTACTCTTTGTCATGATGTTTGAACACATTCTGCAGTTTCTTTTTAGAAGCATGAAAGACTGTTAGGATTTATTTTTTCTTAGGCTGGACAGTTTTAGCTTTTGTTTTTTGAGCGTGTGCCTAATACTATCTGATTTGGGGTAAGAAAGAATTTGTGCCAAGGAATATTTAAGCAGCATCTAACTTTGATAAATATACAAGGCCTTAAACCCTGTCAGTGGATATTGCCAATCCAGCCGGACAAACCTGCAGGTGTGCTTAAACCAGCTTGTTCAGATCTAGAAGCTTCCCAAAGAAGTCAGATCATATCAAGGGCAGATTAAACTGAATCCATTTCTTTTCCAAAGAGTACTTTTGTGTGGGAAGCAGAAAGAAGATAAAACACAAAGGAATGCAGTAACCTCTGTGCATTTTTTCTCAAAGTTTTGATTTTCTGTTTTAGAAGGGTATTTTCATATTTACATGGTTATTTTATTTCACACATTGTCATTGACTTCAAAATTAGCTTGACTATTAAAATATTATAAATTGGTTAAGTTTTTTATTTTTTTTCAATGAGGGAAGGAGGATACACAAATGAAAGGTTTCCAAAAAGTCAAAAAGTCCCATAGTTACACTGGAATACTTAGATAATTAAACACGTGATTTAAATTATGCCAGACCCAAAGTTTTTGCTGAGAATACAGGGGCTGTCAGAGTTCTCCACTGTTTCTGTGGTCTGTCTTTCTGGAGGCTGGGCTTATCTGAAAACCTTACTGAAGGATAGGGAAAGAGAAATGGCAAAGCTTAGAGATGAAGAGAAAAATCACCTTGGTAGACACTCACGTCTACAGCAAGCACTTCAGAATACTGGAGTCAACTTAAAACACTGTTAACTCCTACGTAGAGTATCACAAGATTTAAAAACAAGCATCTCATGTACTCAATACCAATTTGAAACTAGGAGATTAATGATCACAGCCCCACACGAGAGAAAATCTCAGTGAAACTCAAGAAGGGGGAAAGAAGGGAGGGGCTTTGGAGCTTCCCACCCAGTGGGCACAGGACACAGCTACAACTCTGATTTTTACCTGTCACGTGTAAATCATATAAACCTAATGGTTTGTACCCTCAGAGTGATCTGAAATTAAGACAAGAATGAAAAAAAGTTGTATGATTTTGCTGCTTTGGGATATAAACATTTTGTGGGCACGGGGCATTTCTGTCTCAGCACAAATGTGACTGAAGGGTCTGGAATGAGATTCAGGGCTTGAAAGGCCTTTGCCCGGGTGCTATCAAGGACTCATAACTGAAATGAGGTGTGAGTCACAGCTTATTTCTGATATGGTATTTTGAGCCCCTTGTCAGCCAGCCCTATCCCACGCATTTCAGAAAGCACTTGGCTGAGGGCCGACTCAGCCCTAGATTTTCTTACTCAAAGTGTATTGTGGGGAATACAAAAGAAATCTAGGCCCTAGACTTGACACTCCAGAAACTTCTGTTTTATTTTGGGGATGCAGCACTCATAAAAAAGACAGCAGCTTAGAGACAGTGAGCCCAGGCTTTGCTGAGGGTGGGCAGGCTGGATAGGAGCTGGCTGGGGAGTCAGATGGTCCCCTTGCTCTTGTCTGCAGGTGTAACTCAGCCACTTAATCAACATGTGCTTATTGGGGCCGACTGTGTCGGGCGCCTTGACGGGGACATCGTGCTGAAGACTGTGAACTCTGCTGCCTTCGTGAAGCTTAAAGTCTTCATGACGCAAGAGGCATCACACTTGAAACAAGATGCCTCAAACTTCACAAGAGGCATCACACATGAAACCAAACTTCACAGAGCAGCAAGTGGCAGCAAGGAGAGAAAAGCAAGATGCTGGGCGAAGGCTGGCAGCCAGAGAACACAGGTCTGAGAGGGGCCTTTAAACCAAGGCTTGGAGTTGCTGGGGATCAGGAGTGTTTCAGAGTTCAGGTTTTCTTCTAGATTGTGGAATATTTGTATGTACATAATGAGCTATCTTGGAGTTGGGATCCAAGTCTAAACCTGAAATTCACTTCTGCTTTAATACACAAAGGCTGAAGGTGCTTTTATATAATATTTTTAGTAATTTTGGATTTAAAAGTAAGTTTTGACTTTGACCCATCACATGACTTTGACCTATCACAGGTATGGAATTTTCCACTTGTGGCATCATGTGAATAGTTTAGAATTTTGGAGCATTTTTTTTGTTACTTTTGAGACACAGTCTCCCTCTGTTGCCCAGGCTAGAGTGCAGTTGGCATCATAGCCCAGCAATGTCAAACTCCTGGGCCCTAGGAGTTAGCCTTAGCCTCCCAAGTAGCTGAGACCACAAGTGCCCACCACCACTGAAGGGTAGTTTTTCTATTTTTAGTAGAGCTGGGGTGTCACTCTTGCTCAGGCGGATCTCAAACTCTTGAGCTGAAAGCAATCCCTCCACCTCGCCCTTTCAGAGTGCTGGGATTACAGCCAGCACAGAGTTTGGAGCATTTTAGATTTCCAATTTTCAGATAAGGGATGCTCAGGCTGTACTTATTAAAACAAAGACACATGTCATACATAGGACATGCTAAAATTAAACAGGATTCTCTACCTAGCTGAGACCAACTAGTTTCCACATTTTTTTAACCGTTTACCCATCGATATACATTCAGGTTGATTCTGTAAGTCGTCCTCACCACAGTTCTGAGCCAGATGAGAAGGAAAACAAAATGAGCCCCACGGGGACTGGAATATCGCTGGCATGACTTGGATGCTCGCAGGGACAACGTGGCAACCATGGGCATGCACACGCCGAAGCCTGGGTTTACAGGATTTCTGCATGCAGTCCCGGGCCAGGCTGTGTGGCTGTGGGACCATCTGAGAGAAGCAGAAAAGGGTGGAGGCAGAACACTCTGTGGGCAGCTGCTCCTGGGAGGGAAGGTGGGCATGAGGCTGGCGAAGTCCCTAACCAGCCAGGAGGACTAAGGGGAGTCCCTCCTTCTCCAAACCACAAGGATAGGGAAGAACTTCTGTTCTTGCTGAGGATGTCTTCAGTCATTTAATTCTCACCGTGACCCTATAAAGCAGGTTTTACGTGATTTCACAGATACAGAAGCAAAGGCACTGAGAAGCTTCAGGAACAATTTGCCAAGTCCCCCAGCAAGGATGTGGGGAAAGGCCTCTGAACCTGGGGAATCCGGCCCCGGATACATGTCCTCACCCCCTCCGTCCTCCTCTTCCCCAATCTTTTTGATCTGAGCTTTATTATCTGAGAAAAGGAAGGAATTTGCCTAGAAAAAAGTCTCCAAAAATTCCTTTCATCATTAAAATGCTTTAATATGTTCTTATCTGAGAAAACAAAGGAATTCAACTAGAAACAAAACTCTAAAAATTCCTTTCATCCTTAAAATGCTTTAATACGCTTTTATAAATATCTGTGTGAAGTATTTGACACTCCTTGGGGCAGGGGTAATGTGGAACAATAATATATACAACTTAAAATGTTATTTTGATGAGAGGCCGTAGTGGGTAGTAGTAACCCAATTCTGTTTTCAATGTGGAAAACTTAACAGTTTCAAAAAGAACAGACAGATGGAATTTTGCTAATGCGTCCAAGAAGGGCATCTGATTTCACACGCGTGTTCAGCTCGGGTTGAAGAACGCGGACCCAGGCGGGAAGCCACGGTGAAAATCCGTGGAGTGAAACGTCGAAGTGAAACGCGGGGCAGCGCTGGCACCTGTGATGAACCGCGGCTGTCCACGTGCCGGCGGGTCCTGGATTTCCCCAGCGACCTTCATAGGCCACAAAGTGAACCCCCGCCGGCCTGACTCAGGAGGCGACACGCTTCGCATACCTGGGGACACCTGGCGTTGCGGTCCCCAGCTTTCAATGGCGACATTTCTCTTTGCGTCATAAGTAAATAGACCCTCATTTACACGTTCCTAAGAACCTGTTTGGAGCAAAGAGCTAGGATTATAATCTCAGCGAAGGATGGAATGTTGTGATTGAGGGACGCAACTCAGCTCTGAATTAGTGAAAGGGCCGGGACCTTCCCGCGGTCCTGATGGGCCTGCTCTTGGTGCCCTCCCGGGAGCAGGGAATTCACTCCACATTTAATGGGTACAGTCACTACACTCCAGGCAATTAATTAGGAATGGTATTTTCAATGGGGGATAAAAATGATAAAAAATATCATCTTGAGTTCATAAACGTACAAGAATGGCTTCAAACCAATGCAAATTCTAATTATGTAAGTCATAGTTCAAATCACTTCAATCTTTATGTCAAATTAGTCTGGTAGTTGGCAGGCGCCAAGTATCTTTTATTCAACAGGATACATGTAAGCTCTGGCTGGTGAGCTCCTCTTTTACCTTCCACCAAAAATACGCAGAAGCCCCTCTGCTGCTAGAGGCTCTGTGCCTCCTCTGCTTATTAATCTATCAATCTTTCCATTGGTAAACTCCATCCTGTTGCTTAAAAACACAACCCCCAAATATTAAAGAATGGTATTGCCTTTAATAATCAAAAACGAAATCTAATGAATGTGACTTTTTTTTCTTTGTACTATTTCCTTTATTCAGGGTTAATTCTCAGCTTACACGACGTCTCTGCCATCATCATTAGTAGCACGGTTTTCCAGAAGGCTTCTGCTAGCACCTCTGTGATTTATTTTTGTCTTAAAAAAGAGATTTTCTTTGCCTGCTGGAACTTCACATATACTCGTTCTTCCGAAAATATGTGTGTGTTTTAATATATACCCTATCCCTTTAAAAATATTATGGTATATAAAGCAAAAAAGCAAAAACAAACAAAATAAAACAAATAAAAGAATTACAGTATGAATGGGATATTATGGTTCCTGATTTCCACAAGTCATCTAAGCACAAGAACAATTTCTGAACAATCAACCTTCGTTTAGATGGGCTCCAGTTTGCGTCTAAGGATAGGTTTGTTTTAGTGACTGATGTCTTGGGACAGAGGAGATGAAAGTGGTAAGGAGCACAGTACAGTTGGGCTTAGTGGAAAGGCTTGTGACTCATGCCAAGTGCCCTGCAGCAAAGTGGGTTAATAAAATAAATAGAAAAGGCACCAGGCTTCTCTCTTTACTGCGATATTACAAAGTGTAATAAGTCGCTGAACATGTAGCATAAACTAAAGCTACATTATTTAACTTCTTATAAATTATGTTGATGATAAGAACAAATGAATAGCAAGTGGCAAAAATAAATGAATTCAGGAGCTGATGTGTATTTAAAAAATCCAAAACATCCAGGATGTAACATCTACGGAGAAAGAAGATAGGCGGGGGACGGCTGAATAGTGAGACTCCATTTGCTGCTTATTTTGAGAGCAGTGACCTGGGCCTTTTGTGAAATATTCTGTGATTTCTGCGCCTAGAAGTAACTTGCTGTGGGTGTGATGGCTTCCCATCAGAGGCAATGACTGGGCCCCGGTTATCGACAGCATTTAACTTTCACCACAACCCAGTCAGGATGGCAAATTACCTTCTTTTTTATCCACAAGCAAACCAACACTAAGTTTAGGCCACTTGGAAAAGACTGTCAGGCGATGTGAACACAGCAGACCCTTGCTTTACCCATGCTGTGTTCTAGGCTCTCTGCTGGCCAGACTTCTCAAGGAAATTTCCAGCAATAACCACAGAGAGGCTAAGAGCGGATGCGTGGAGCACTGGCTCCGTCTGCGGTGAGATGCAGATTCAGACTCCCAGCAGGGACAGAGCAGGCGGACAGGGTTCTCTGCTGGGTGTGCAGCTGCCTCGTGAAGAGAGACTCCCTTCCATTCCCTCTGCTTCACAAGGCTTTGCTTCTTTATAAGCACATTCAAGCTTGGAAACGACTCTCATCAGCACGTACAATGCCAGGATAAATCAGACGTTTACCTTCAGGGATATGTTTATGTATGGTGCCAAAGAAAATACACACTTGAGAAAAACACTGAATAATTTTCTAGATAACATGGACTCCATGGCTAGTTGTTTGTGAGACCAAGTTGCTATTTCTAACTCTCGATTTTAATAAAATACATTTTAGATGCTGAAAACATGTTTGATGTGTTGTTTTAAACATTTTTATTTTTAGACGTTCAGCATGACATGGACTTTCTAGCCATGGAACAATTCAATAGATTTACAGTACAGTGGAGCCATCTGTAGATCTGAGTGGATTTAGGAGTGAACATCATTGATCAATCATCCCTGATCTGAACAGTGGGACTGGAGCCCCTGCTCTTCCTAAGAACTGCCTCTCTCTTCTAAATTCACATGGTTGTCATAAGTTCCACTACGTTTATAGATATGAAGTTGATCCATTCAGGGTGGGACGATTCAAATGGGGCCATTGTATTGCTTGCATCTGGTCTCATTGATTAGGCTTGACTAGTCAGAATCTGTTCTGTTTCGGGCTGCACTGGGTGGACTGCAATTTCATTCTGGTGTTAACTAACTACTTAGAGGTAGCATCACACTCTGCAGGGTTAAGGCCGTGATTTACCCCCGGGTGAGGCAGCACACTGGTGTGTGGCGAGAGGGGATCCTCTTCAGCCTCTGTCGACTACTATTGCCACATTTCAAATAGGTCTTTGGTTGCTGGTTTTAGAAGGTGAGAGTATTGCTTTGAATTTTTTAAAGGAAATAAAATCTTTTCTTTTTAAAGTTTTCTTTTAAAAACTTGCTGAGGCTGTAGAAAAATGTAAAATTGCCAATAATATTTTAAAGCCATCTTTAGATTTGGAAATGAAATATGAAGTTAACAGACCACGTTCAAACAGTATACTGGTGATAAATTATTATCACAAAAAAATTGTAAAACAGTTTAATTGTTTGGTATTTTATTTCTAATTTAAGGCCAGGATGCTTTGGTTTGAATGAACTTACTTAAGTAGGTTTTCCTTGGTGAAAATCCAAAAAAATTTGCTTATTTTTTTTTCTACATGGTTCAAGGAGAAGAAATATCTTACCATCTAGGAGAATCGGCCATGTATTATAACTTAGCCTGATTAAATCAAACGATTTATTATAGCAAAGGCTATGCTATTGTATAAGCAGTTATTACATATCTCATATGCCAAAGTTGTTAAAAATAACAAAGGCCTATTATCTTGAATATGGGAAACCAAATTATTTTTTAAAGTGTGATTAATTGTATGAGCTTGGATCTTTTAAGAATGTGTGGTGAGCAATATTCCCTGGGAACTTTCTCAGTATATGTGCAACTATGTAAGCAAAAAGTTAAAATACAGCTTATACTGTCTCGCTGGCATTCATTAGCATAGCAAAGAAAGCAGGAACAAACCCACATTTTACGTAAAAAGACTTTACAAATCTGTGTCTGCTTACACTTGCACTATTCAATCTGTGGATGCCAACTATACGAATAGAAAAGATTTTTATTTATAGGCCTATCACGAAAATGTGTTCTTCATTAATTCATATTTTTCTCAGCCTCACATTACTTCTTGAGCCCATCCAGGAGGGTTTTAAATGCTGAGGGCAATTTAAAACTGAGCAAAATTTGTGTACACACATTTTCCAGGGCTTAAGAATAATTGAACGGAAATGTCCTTACCGCTCATTTGATATTTTGTCAATTTGTTTACTTTTAATTAACCTGAAGCATACCATAAATGTGAGTGTAGCTGGGCCTTTTGAGTTAATATCCATATTGGGAAAGAAATAAACCTTCAAAGTCCTGCCAAAGATATTTAGAAATGTATTTCTCTCAAGATTAAAGCTGAAAGTCCAAAGTAACTACAGTTTATTCCAACAGTACAGTCAGCGAAACTTTGTTATATCAAACATTTTCTTATATATGACGTTCATTAAAACAGAAAAGGCCTCATCTAAAAGCTTATAAAGTGACTTTCTTCCATATAATATTTTCCTGTATGTAATGTTCAAAAATCACAGTGTCCTGGAAAACATTATGAAGGATTTTCCTCATAGATCTGTGCTTGTTGTTAAATTTATTTTGGGTTGTCTGTCCTCATGCTTTGTTTTCAATGGTTTTTTACAGATTCATTTCATATATTATAGAAAAAAAAACATAGTTTGCCTTTTAATAATTCATTGGAAGCTGCAGTGAGGTCCTTGATTACATATTTTGTTCTGATAAAGCTTCTGCTATGCCCTTTCGTTTATTCTCAATGAAATGTGTCACCTATGCTGTTCTCCGCAATTCAATGAAATGAGAAAATTTTGTTTGTAAATTAAAGTGACTCTCCCAATCTGGAAGGTAATTTTACATATATATTGTGTTGTAAAACTGTATTACATTGGGTAAAGCCTCCATTTAAAGAGTGACAGCTGATTCATATTGCTGTGGTGTAACTTACCAATAAAATGATGAAAATATTTTTCATAGCACCACAGGGCTGCCAAATTTCCAGTGTATAGTGGAATTGGGGTGGGGGGGTGTCCCTTTGCAAAAGCCCACAGTTTCCCTTTCATCATGTCCTTTATGCTGTGTCTTCTCAGAGTGCCTTCCAAGCAGTCTGGGATGCCAGGTTAACCTTATCAGCAGGAACCACACACACAGTCTGATGGGAGATTTCTATTTCTCCAAAGGTCTCTCCCACTGCTTGAGAATGTCTCAAATCCCAGTGTTCAATAATTCTTCATCTGGATGTTGAAGAGTTTTTATTTTAAAGAATTCTCTTTTAAAATATAAACATTCCTTTTGGAGGCTAAATTTAAATTCTTCCAAGGAATGGCAAATACATGTCACTATATCCTAAAGAATTTTCCAGAGTAGGGAAGGTAAGTGCTCCAGTTGCGCAATTGGTTAGCGCATGGTACTAATGAGCAGAGTAGGGAAGGTTAATGGGAGCAGGAGGGGAAAGAGCATTCGGGAGAAGCTTCTCTGAGAAGGTGTCCATGAAAACTTGCTTTTTGCAGTCTCTTATTTGTATGAGGCAGCCTGATGACGTATTTTCATAAAATTGTGACCAGCTGTGTATAGACATTTTACTTGATGGATTCTTCCATTGCAATGCTTTTTTTATTTTTTATGATTTTGATTGCTTACTTGTTTCAAGCAAAGCAAATTATTTAGAAACATTTGTTAACCATTACTAATATATTCATACTTAAAAAAATTATAGTGTCCCAGACAATGTGAGAAAAAGAACTTACTTTAAAATTTGTCTGAATAACACTATTAGATCATGTGAAGGAAACAGTATAACTAGCATCATAAAATAAATCATATGTCTTTGGAAAATCAAATGTCCCTTTAGGCTATAGTGGTGGTTGTGATTATATTCTTTCTTTTTTTTTTTAAATTTTAGATTAATATGAGGGCACAAATGATTAGGTTACTTTTTTTTCAATTCTAAGGTAAAGTTCAAGTATAAAGTTGAGCCCTTCACTCAGAGGGCATGCTGACCACCCTCACACTGTGCACATCAGGTGAGATCCTCCCCACCAGGGGGCGTGCTGACCACCTCACACTGTGCACATCAGTGAGGTCCCGCCCACCAGGGGGCGTGCTGAGCACCCTCACACTGTGCACATCAGGTGATATCCCACCCACCAGGGGGGGTGCTGAGCACCCTCACACTGTGCGCATCAGGTGATATCCCACCCACCAGGGGGCGAGCTGACCACCCTGACACTGTGCACATCAGGTGAGATCCTGCCCACCAGGGGACGTGCTGACCACCCTCACACTGTGCACATCAGGTGAGATCCCACCCACCAGGAGGCGTGCTGAGCACCCTCACATTGTGCACATCAGGTGAGTTCCCACCAGTCACCCTTCTTCCTACGTCTTGCTTTCTCTGTCCTCTTCCCTCCCAAATTTTTTAGTTCTTAATGACACGCGTCTATACTGTACTATAAAAAGAAATTAGCAGAAGATAAAGTACTTCCATAGAATGAATTCACACTTTTCTGCTCATGAAAAAGTTGAAATTACCATTGGTAGAAAGAAAGAAACTATATTAAATAAGACCTTGTCTTTACATTTCTGTATTTACACAGTAAGCATGAACCTTTTCCAAATACCACTTTTGTCTCAAAAATAAATAAATAAATAAAACATTCAGTATAGTACTAAAAGTTTAGGCCAATGTTCATATGGCAAATATAAGTTTTCTTCATTGCTCATTATATCAATAACAGAAAATTAAAGTGAATTATACTATAATGAAAAATTTATATCCAAACTCTACAGTTGGTTTTAGAGCAAAAACTTATAAATGAGGCTCATGTTCCTGACAGGGAAATAAGGCAGGCATACATAAAGAACCTTGAACAAAAGTAGGGCACACAACAACCCATTAGTGCCAAATTTGTCTATCTCCATTAAGCAACAGACAAGCTGTTATAGCTTTATTGTTTCAGGATATAAGCCTATTATACTCCGCAAATGAAGATACTGACATTTTGCTGTACTGGTTGAAAAGATTAACAGTTCACAAAGAACAGCATCAACTGCACCAAATTAAATACATTGAAATGTGAAGGTTTAATGTTCTGTATGTCCTCTACTGTAAATGTGCACATCATATAGTTTAAATGGCCTTGGTGGCTCCATTAATAATGTAATGCTGTATCAGTTTTGGAGATGTAATTTACATCTTTTCTGTTTGGCAATAAATGATGGCAGGACATATTTTTCTAAACCATTAACAAGTACGTATAGTGTTGGTGAAACAGTAAAGGATACGCTTAGAAGCCCATTCATTTATATTTTAGTCACTCCTACCTCTCCATCATAGACTTGTAAAAACGATATTCAAAACACTTAGTTAATAGCTTTTTAAATTTTAATACACAGCAAATATATTTTTTTAATTTATCTGCAATCTTGATAGCATTCAGTCACTCCTTTTCATCTGGAGTTTCCTTTTATTTGGTCACATCATTTCCTTTGTTTAAAATAATTCATCTCAGGCTGCGATTGGTGGCTCACGCCTGTAATCCTCCAGCACTCTGGGAGGCCAAAGTGGGTCTCAGGAGGTCTCAGGAGTTGGAGACCAACCTGAGCAAGAGCGAGACCCCCTCATTATCAAAAATAGAAAAACTAGCCAGTGTCGTGGTGGGCATCTAAAGTCCCAGTTACTGGAGAGCTTGAGGCAGGAGGATCCCTTGAGGTTGCTATGAGCTATGATGATGCCAGGGCACTCTACCCAGGGTGACAGAGTGAGACTCTGTCTCAAAAAAAAAAAAAAATAAATTTAAAAAATATAAAAGAACTCATCTTCTTTTATATAAGTGCAGGTATGCAAGTTTCCTGGAATCTAAAGTTATTTTATCTGTTTCAACTTTATTTTCCTTATGTTATGATGTAAACTATTGATGTTAATACTAAACCTACAAGGCTTTTTTATTTTGGCAGGATTAGAAGAATATAATAATTTAAAGCATACATTATAATGTCTAGCATATAAGGACAAGGCATGTTAAACAAGGCATGCTTATGATAATATCTGTACCTCACATTAGTATCACATACTCAACTGATATTTAGGGGGAAAAAACACCTCAGAGAATCACATTCTGTAGAGAATCACATTCTGTAGACTCTGGAAAATATACATCACTTTGTTCACCTGCCTTCCTGCGCCCCAGTGATGACAATCTGTCGTTCTAGCCAACCTCACTGATTTCTCTCCTAAGAAGACAAAATTCAACAGCCTGTTACACTGTCTTCACAAGAAATGCCAAATGTCCTAAAGGTTTGCCCTTCCTACCTTGATGCATAACATAATGAGATGAGGTTTCCCAACACATAAAACAGCCACACATCCTACCTGAAGCTAGGGCCAGTCTCTCTGTGTGTGTTGAGGTTTCCATTTGTATTCCAGAATTATTTTTCATTTTTACATATAAACATGCATTTAGATTAGTGCCTTTATGCATATCTTTAAAACTCTTCAGGTTGGTTGTTTGTTTTTTGAGTACCCTGGCCTCAGCCTTGCTTACATCCACCTTGGACTCCAGGGCTCAAGTGATCTTCCTGTTTCAACCTTCCAAGAAGCTGGGGCTAAAGGCGCCCGCTGCAGCACCCTACTAACTTTTCTATTTTTAGTAGAGATGGGGTCTTACTCTTGCCAGGCTGGTCTTGAACTCCTAAGCTCCAGGGACCCTCCTGCCTGGGCCTCCTCACAGGTGTGAGCCACCACCACCCCAGGCCTTATTTAGTATTTTTTAAAAGTCATGTTGTTAATTACCTTCCAATGAGCCACTTAATAACAGAATGTAAGTTAACTGACTTGGTAAAATATTTAGACCCTAAACTTCTTGCAACCTCTAATTATAAGATCAAAGTAAGAAAGTAGAAGGGGAGGTTGAAGATGGCGGATGTCATTTGGGAGGGACTTTGTTGCCAGCTTCCCCACAGAAAGGCCAGGGATGGCTTGGGTCACACATTTTAGGTTCTTTTTCTATTTGTAACTGGTACAGTGTATTTTCTCAGGTACATTTTTAAGAATGGCATGAGCAGTGCATTTTTCCCTCTGTATTTAGAGGAGCAGTGAAGACAGATAATGAAAACTAAAAACGTGAAAACTGAAATCCTGCTATTCAGCCTGTACTAGTAGGACAGATGTTGGAGCCCTTTGATTTGGTGGCTTAAAAGTCTGGGTCTGCCTGAAATTCTAACATATACAAGTATGTATCTTGAAGGATTGATTCTTTAAGGGCTTTGAGTGACATTTTAAAAGAATGATTTACATTTTTAAAATGAAACCACTAAACTAACTGTAATCTAGATGGTAGAGAAGGCATGTTATGTAAGTTAGATGTTAGAAAGGATTAAGAGAAGAGATAAAATAATGAGGCACAAAGACAGGCGCATAATTCTGAGCTTAATGGTGATAAGCCATCAGTGGTCACATCTGATGTTCTTCATACATTCTCTCGTGTTCATACTGAACAGAAACTTGGTGTTCACCGTCAGCCACTGTTACAGGTTCTGTAGCTACAATAGTGCACAAAATAGAGAAAGTCCGTGATCTCACCAGTGTCAGTCCGATGGGATATGTAGGAATACTAAAACAAGTTTTTGTTTACCACCCAATTCACAGAACTTTAAATTCCATTCTCAATGATCATCTACTAGTTTCCTTTAAAAAAAAATCATTGGCCAGATGCAGTGGCATATGCCTATAATTCCGGCACTCTGTAAGGTCAAGGCAGAAAGAGTCCTTGAGCTCAGGAGTCAAGAGCAGCCTGAGCAAGAGTGAGACTCCACCTCTACAAAAATAGAAAAACTAGCCCAGCATGGTGGCAGATGCCTATAGCCCCAGCTAGTGGGGAAGCTGAGGCAAGAGAATCACTTGAGCCCTAGAATCTGAGGTTGCTGTGAGCTATGATGCTGTCACACTCTACCCAGGGTGACAGAATGAGAGTCTAAGAAGAAAAAGATTATCTCCAAATTAAGCCCCTGATTTCTGAAAGTTATGATCAAGTAGGGTTTTTATCCAGCAAACCAATTATTCTAGACTATCAATAAGATAAATGCACTTTTGAGACAAAAAAAAAAAACATTCGAATATATCAGCCCAACAAATATAATTTAACTGAAGGAACCCATAAAGACATATTTCAGAAGGACAGAAAAACGATCTCATAAAGAAGATGAGAATCAACACAGAAAAGTAACAAAAATACTGTTATACATACAGGTAATGCTAAAGCATTTTCTCATAATTTTGTATATTATGTGGAATTCAGAAAAGCACAAAGCTAAAATACAGGACCACAATGGCATATGTCCATGCCATGACCCAGAGCTCTTAATGCAAAGTAGATGGCAGAACTAAGAATAATTCAAGTAAACAAAAAAGTATTAATGGTATTTAAATGCAATGCAGGAAAAAGTTAAATGCCTATTTGAAAAAAAAAAAAAAATACCTACGCCAATATCATTCTTCCTGAAAGCACGTTAAAATTTCCTGAGCGTGCTTTTCCCATCCAATGTTCTCTCTGTAAGGAACTAGGTATACTAGTCCTTTTGTTCTTATTTTTAATTTGCTTTTACTATTACTTAATCTTGCTCACCCCTCTCAGAAAGCCTCGTGCTATTTCTGCAGAATCTGAGTTGGTTTTTACATGGGGCCCTCTTCTAGCTTTATGAATTGCTTTTCTCTGTGAAGAAGATCATAGGTCCTACAAACACCATGTCTCATTCCCACTAGCACAGCCCCTGTGGAGAAGGATCAGTTTTATCTTCCAGATCAGCGGGATAAATAGGAATAGAACAAGCTTTGCATTGTTCTGAACAGGATTGCTAGGGAGCTTTGCATTGCCAGAATATTACTGTTTAAAATAGCTTTCTCAGATTTCTTTGTCTTAACACCAGTTGCTTACTGTTTCACTCCAAAATGGAAAATTGTACTATTAAAAAGCATTTAACAATGGAAAACGCTGTATATGTGAATGTGGGTAAAATAATCATTGCAAATTTCAAAAATCAGTTCTCCTTTGTTTCACCAGGAGCATGATGTTAAAAACATATTCTTTGTTTTATTAACATTTTACAAATATTAAAACATATGCCACCACATCTGGCCAATTTTATAAACATTTATGTTTATAAACGAACATGCCTCTTTGTTTTATTCAATATTACCTCACCATTATTTGGGCAAACCCACAACCTAACATATGAATAAGTCCCTAATAAACTGAGTCACGTGTCCATTGTTTGTGCTTCTTAGCTGTTAGATGCATGGGGACCATGGCATCAATGTGGCTTCATTCTACCACCTTTCAAGTATGAAATTTTAGGTCCTGAGCAAATTGTGATTGGAATTCTTCTAGTAATCAGAATTGGTAACTTAAAATATTGTGACTCAGACCCCAGTTGGCAATAATTGTCTGCTATCCAGGTGAATTCTAAGTCTACCAAAGTGCAGTTTTTAATCCTATCAGAGAGTTTGCGAGAACGGAGATTAAGAGAGATTCCTTTGGAGAGAATGGCTACTGCACTCTGAATCCCAATGCTCCTCCCAAATGCAAACAAGAGGTAGGGGCTTCCTCCTCCTCCTCAAAACTAGAGAAGTGACTCAAAGGGATCACCCCTGGGGAGCCTCCTGTTCCATTGCGTTCAGAAGGTGAGGCAGTCACCTGTCTCCTTACCACTGGGGAAGTGGAGAAGGCAGGAGAGATACCCCACAGAAAGTCTTTGTACTGATTGTACCCTTCACAGCGGGATCTGTCAAGGTAAGTGATAGGGGAGTGTTTATTACAAATTAGATATTTTGTCATGCAGGAAGGAGTGTCACCCTGGGGCCAGTGTCCCTCCTGCACAAGAGTATTGTCTGTGTGTACATTTAGACACAAAGAGTTTTTCCTTGGAGGCTACTCCTGAAAAGCCAGGGGTTTACCTGGAGTAATGTTCAGGGGAAGGTACCCCTAGCCTTTGTCATAGCAGACAGTCCAAAGCAGAAACGCTTCAATGACACCACGAAACCTTAAGCTAGACTAGTTATCAGCCAAAATCAGTGGTAATAATCTCCCAGGCCTAGAACCCAGAATCATTTTTTAAGCAGTGCCAGTCATGTAAAAATTCTATGTAAAACTCTACCCCAGTGATTTTCAGTTGGTGTGCCATGAAAAAATTTAAAGATCATTCATTAAATTATTTTCAAATAGTTCGAAGCACAGTAAGTGTATTTTTTTTTTTTTTACTCTTTTTTGTGGGGGAGGGAGATCAACATAATGTAAATATGCCCTGGAATTACAGGTTCAAGTTACCAAGAGATAAACAAGGTTCAGAAACACAGCTCAACACCCTCTCTATGCCCCTGTCTTTATTCCAATTCAAGGCAGATTAGGGAGAAATCAAATGAAAAAAAGAGAAGATGCTGATCATGGCTATTCACAGGTATGATACAGTCTAAATACAGTCTCCTGGGTCATGATGGAGATTTACATGGGTTGTGAATATTATGAGCAGGGAGAATCCTCAAAGATCTCATATTAGACCTCCCGTTTGATCAAGAAATCCCACTAGTAGGCATCTACCCAGAAGAAAAAAAATCATTTTATCACAAGCACGTTTGTACTAGAGTATTTATCACAGCTCAATTTACAATCAACAAGATGTAGAAATGAACCTGAATTCCTGTCAACTCAGGAATGGAGTGACAAACTGTGGTACATGCAGGCCATGGAATACTATTCAGCCATAAAAAATAGTGACTTCACATCTTTTATGATATCCTGGTTGGAGCTGAAACACATTCTTCTTAGTAAAGTATCTCAAGAATGGAAAAGCAATTATGCAATGTACTCAATACTAACATGCATCCAGGAGATGATCTGATGCATGCCCACATAGGAGGAAACTCATTTCAATTCAAATTGGGGGAGGGTCAATGAAAGAGGGGGAGGGGCAGGAGTTGGGGCGCTCTCACTGAATGGGCACCATGGGGGTGTTCAGCACACCTTTTGTGTGACATAACCATCACCTTGGGGGACATAACCACAAGAGGTACTCTACTAACAAAATCAAACATTTTGATATGGTTGTTTATACCTTCACATTAACCTGAGATTTACTTAAAAAAAATTTTTTTTTGTAAATAAAGTTATTACAGGAGTCCTCAAGAATAAACACAGGAGTCATGGGGCCCAGCCATATTTTCTTTCAGCAGCAAAAGAGCATCATCCCTTATTTAATAACATTAAAAAGATAGTAGTGACCAATGACAGGCAGGTATATTAAGAGAATCTCACAAGTCAATGCCTGCTCAGTATTTAGTGCCATGTGCGTGAAGGAATCCGAATCCTCATTTCATCTACTGAAAATCAGATAGAAAGTCTTTGAAACATCAAATCAATTTATTTGCCCTACAGAGATGGGAAGTGAAATGAGAAAGAGCTTCTAGGAGATTTTTTCTGCACTGTCCTTCTCGGTTTTACCATCTGGCAGTGATGCTGTGACAATCACTGTGGAGACAAGTGGCTCTTAGCCCAGCAGTCATTGAAACACACAATGGATATTTAGAAGAAAGAGCATCCAGGCACATGCAGCACAGATGTCAGGAATAGAAACTGGTCGGATAGAGTTTCACTGTTATTTTTTAATCTCTAAGTTTCACAAGGCAAATGACAAAGTTTACTCACCCTTTATTTTAGAGAATGATGATCAGCCCAAAGCTGTTTCTGCACCTTCGCACGGTTGGCATGGGGGCCAGATAATGCTTTGTTGGGGAGACTGTCCTGTGCCTTGTCAGAGGTGAGGAGCACCCCTGGCCACTCCCACCAGACTCTGGCAGCACTTCCCAAGGTGACAACTCAAGATACCTCAGACATCGCCAAGTGTCCCCAGGCTGCCTCGCTTTCCATGTTGCCATGAGCACCACTGGCTTACAAAATCAAATTGCATGTAGAAATCTTGGTTTGCATACTTAGTATGGTTTTTCTAACATACTTTATTTTTCGTTTAGCATTTTAACAAATTTACGATAATTCAACACAAAATGCTATCTCCTGGCAAATCCCAACTGAAAAGAACTGATATTTAGAGGAGTGTTGAAAATTAAAGTGATGTTGTTTCCTCAGAGCTAGCAGGACTGCTCAAATCCTAACTATCCCAGTAGAAGCCGCGGGGTGTACCTGTTGCCGTAGTTGTGGTGATGATACCACAGGCGTCTGCACATGTTACAACTCATCAGATTGTTCCTTGGATATTAGTTACCCTTCAATGAATCTGCTAAACAAATAAAAACTTAAAAAGAAGTGCTCTAAAATTTGGATAACAGAATTACTTTCATAAACTCATATTTTATTGAAAACTTAATAAAACTCTATCTTAATTCCATGACTCCACTACCACAAAAAGAGCAAGAAAGTGATGTTCATCTCGGCACACATTTAGCAGAGTGAAGCATTGACGGTTTGCATCAGACAACTTGAATGTCAGCATAAACAGCACAGTTTTTCCTGCCATGATTCACTTTAGTTCCTTTGCATGAAGCCATAACAAAAATGATCTGATAACTGTTTTATCACTTTATAAAAATCTTTTGGATCACCAAACATTAATGATCACAGTTATGTTATGAAGAGAAAATGCTTCATATACACTTTGATTGATTCAACTTGGATAAACATTGTCTTCATTTGTGTGACCTTTTAAAAATGTTCATATCTTTGCAGGGTTTTAAGCAAAATTAAACATTTTTTTAACTTTAAAAATAGCATGTAGATTTTCTTAATTCTCAAAATGGAGAGTGTCAAAGTCCCTCCCTCATTGGGCACATGTGCTTGAGGACGTTTCTGTTTCTGTTGTCATAGTGGCGATTACTCTGTAAGTTAGAATGAAAACAGCCAAGAGAATAAAAAGGGTACACAGTCCTGATAGTATATAATTATGATGTAAATCCACTTTCAATCAAGAGAGACAGCCATTATTAGATTATTTCTAAAAGAAGAGAGATAGCTCCAGATGTGTAAGAAGAAATATTTTATAGGAATTTGTTTTATTAGACACATTGGTTATTATTTTATTTTATTTATTTATTTATATTTATTTTTGAGACAGAGTCTCACTCTCACACCCTGGGGGTACATTACCCTGGCATCATCATAGCTCACAGCAACCTCAAACTCCTTGGCTCAAATGATCCTCCTGCCTCAGTCTCCTGAGTAGCTGGGACTACAGGTGCCCACCACCACACCCAGCTAGTTTTTCTATTTTTAGTAGAGACGGGGTCTCACTCTTACTCAGGCTGATCTCAAACTCCTGAGCTCAAAGAATTCACCTGCCTGGGCTTCCCAGAGTGCTGCGATGACAGGCGTGAGCCACCGCTCCTGGCCCACGTTGATTATTTTGAACTGGAGAGGAACATTCTATATAATTTTATTATTTTAAAAAATGAATATTTTCTTTTACAAATTCCACCTCTTCAAATGAGGTAAATAAAATACAGTAGAGTTTATAACTGTAATTCTGTTTCCCAAATTTCAGGATTTGTTGATATTTGGCCTGTTTCTAATGTAGATTGCCTCACATTTGTGTTTATTGTAGTAAAACCACAACAGAATGTCTACAAGTTGACACCAAAGGGACTGTAACACACTGGTCAATACATGGAGGTGGGCACTATAAGGAACTAGGCCTGCTGTGCATGTGGTGCGTGTCCAGTCTGTGAAAATTAGGACAGCTGATGGAGGTGGTCAGTGTAGGGAGGGGTCAACTATAAAAGTCTACTGTATATTAAGTTGTATAATAGATCATGACACCGTTAGTCCATGCTCTGTACACTCCTCTGATCTTAACTATTAATACTAACATGAGTGTGAGTTAGAGTTTTGTACATACATACAAAGTATATTTTTCTTTGCGTATCTAAATGTAGCTGAACAAAGAAAGGGTACAGTAAAACTGCAGTATTATAATCTTTTTTTTTTTTTTTTTTTTTTGAGACAGAGTCTTACTTAGTCACCCCGAGTACAATGAATGCCTGGGTTCAAGGGATCCTCCTACCTCAGCCTCCCAAAGTGCTGGGATTATATGCATGAGCCACTACACCCACCAGTATTATAAACTAACAGGGTGTTGTTATATGTGATCCATCATTGACCAAAACAACTTAACAGGCAAATGACTATATATGAAATTGTATCTTAATGACCTTTAAAATTTTGACCTACAGTGTCCCAGGAGTAATTAAGTTACCAACGAAACGTAATCCCATCTAAACACTTAAAATTTGAGAATGTTCAAACAATATCTGTTTCTCTGGGTTAGAAAAATGAGCTAGCCCCACAAAAAAAGAAGGGGAAAAACTGAGACCCTTTGGGTTAAACTGACTTGAATGAAAGTCGGTTGCAGCCAGGACCAGGAAGAATAAAGAATCATTCGCCTTCTCTAAGGGATGTTCCCAAAACTAATGTGCTTAATGTGATGTTTTGAAAGGAAATAAAAAATACACTCTGTTATTTCAGCAAGAATCTTAAAAAAGGAGCATTATGGTATGGGCTAAATAAAGTACAGAAGTGAATTAGGGGGATATTAAACATCTAAGAGTTTATTTCTACATAGTAATGTCTGTCAATGCACTTATGATGTTCTTTTTCTTTTAACAATTCTGGTTCCTATGAACCTAAAATTTCCTACGTTAAAACAAGTGAATAACCAATGAATGCACAATGACCATATTTTTAGATATTTTTAGTTTTGTGGTGGCATGTGTCAATGCACAGAGGATCGCTATGTAAATTAATGGAGCAGTCATTTAAACGCAGAACAGATAATACAGTGGGAAAGAGCGAAATAAAATAGAAAATAGTTCTGTGCGAAGCATTGTCACGACAATGCAAGAAAAGGACAAAGAAGCTAAACTCACTTTCATTAAGCCCACACAAAACTGTGTCACCAGACAAAGGCATTGTCACAGACAAAAATTCAGGCTTAAACGAGACAATCACCATTCACCTCGGTGACAAGGCTTAAAGCTTATTTAATAAATTTCTAATGAAATATTTATAAACGGATACAGATTCTAATTAACCAAGAGACATTTTACAAAGGGAAACTAATAACAAGACTCCTAACCCACATGGTCTCCATTCAATGCTAAAGAAAAATACAGCCCATTTTGGGGAGAAAATATAAGAGATGTTCAGTAATGCCAGAGATGACATCATCTAACGAGAAAAATGAGCCATGGCTTTTACCTTTAATCAAAATAACTGGTACTGTTATTTTAGGCTTACTGGTACCTGACTCAAAAATACTTAACTTCTGTCTTTAAAAACATACTGTATCCAGAAAACTTCATTTTAGAACCTAGAAATGGAACTGGGAAAGTATTACAGAGCTTTACATTATCCTGTCACTGGTTAACACTAAACCAAATTTCCCCTGTCTAATTACAGTGCTTATTAATACAGTAGAAACCATATTATAAAGAAAAAACAATTTTTAACTATGGACAAAAAAAAAAAAGCTTCATTTTGTTTTATTCCCAAGAAGAGTGGTTTTCACATAAGTAAGACTCATTTTGCAAATAAAATTAGAGAAGAACAAACATTGCAGACGACCCTTAATGAGAGGTCGTCTCACTTTTCCTGGAAATGATGCCTCCGCAGGCATGAGGAAATCAGCCTGTATTTCTGGCTTTGAGGAGCTGCCCCTCCTCAGCTCTGCAGGGAGGAAGTGCCCTGGGGGACAGGACGGGCTATGGTCAGCCTGGCTCTTCCCAGTGTTGTTCTCATCCAAGTGTCCCTTGCCTAGGAATCTCTGGCTTCTAGAATTTACACCACTTTTTTTTTTCTTGGTCTTTCTTGTCAGAGAAGTGGACAAAGAAACAATTTAAAGAGGATTTATGAAACACGAGGTGGTGAGGGGTGAGCGTGTTGTGCACACCATCTTGTATTTCTTTTATTTAGAGTTGCCGGGGAAGGCTGCTTGGAGGAGGTGATTTTGTTTTGTAGTTGAGTTTATTTTTTCTTTGAATATTTTTTTTTTATATATATAATTTCAGATTAATGTGAGGATATAAACAATTAAGTTACAATGTTTGCATTTGTTAGTTGTGCCGTCTACCCTTACCTTGTGCCCATAAGGTGGGAGCTCATCCATCTTCACCTGCTCCTTCTCCTCTCTCTTTTCCTCTCACTTCCTCCCTCCCCCCAACTTAAATTGAGTTTTTCTCTTATGTGGGTATGAAACCAGATCATCTACTGGTTTCACATTAGTATTCAGTACATTGGATACTTGCTTTTCCATTCTTGAGATGAGAAGAATATGTTTCAGCTCCATCCAGGTTAATACAAAAGATGTCAAGTCTCCATCTTTTCTTATGGCTGAATAGTACTCCATGGTATATAATAAGCTACAGTTTATTAATTTATTCCTGGGTTGATGGGCATTTAGGTTGCTTTCATATCTTGGTGATTGTAAACTGAGCTGCGATAAACAATCTAGTGCAAAGGTCCTTATGATAAAATGATTTTTTCTTCTGGGTAGATGCCTAGTAATGGGAGTGCAGGATCAAGTGGGAGGTCTACTTATAGCTCTTTGAAGATTCAGAGAGCTTATTAAATTCAGATTTAATAAGAATTCTGAATGCAGGGAAGACGAGTGGTGAGACCATGGGGACAGAAACCAATCTACACAGAAAGAAGAGGAAATCCAGGCATGCTGACACCTGAGTTCATTTAGTGTTTAGAACATGGAGAGGTCCAGGGTGGTTACAGAAGGACGAACAAGCAAGGAGCAGGTAGAAGAAGAAACCAAATAGTAACAGGAATCAGAAAAGGGGAATTGGTAGCCACAGACCAGAGCCACACAGGCTGTGATGAAGAATTTAGGTCATATTCTGCCTATCAAAGAAAGCCACTCAGACATTTTCAGGAAAAGGACCTGAATCATATTTTCTTGTTATAAAGGAATCTGAGTTCAGGAGGAAGACCACATCATAGAGGCAACAAGAATAAATCATAGGTCAGTCAGGAATTGCCAGAGGCCAGATGAGAGGTGATGATGGCAGGGCTGATGGTAGAGAAGGAAAATCTCAGTGGAATCTGGTTAGAATTTGAGGACAGAGACAAGATTTAGTACTGAAGGTGAGAGAATTTGGAAATTTGTGCAAAATTATTCTTCTAGTAAGTTTCCGAGCATAAGTTAAACCAGTTTCTCTCTGATCTCAAGTCTACATTCCTTTCAATACTCAGTATTTCCCACCAAGGATGATGATTGTAATCCCAGAGAAACATTTAGAGGTCGTTAATATCTAACTCCTGCTCTGGGGCCAGAGAATCACAGTATCTGGGGCAGTGAGTTAGGAAATTATTGTTACAGATATTCAACCACATTTTCCAACTGCCTCATAAACCTCAAAGGAATGAGTATGACAATTCATACAAAGGCACAGCCTTAACACCTGAGAAAGATGGCTGTGTTTACAAAAAAACAGAACACTTTACAAAACAAAAATGTAAGCAGATTCAAAGCACAAATAATAGTTTCTCAATGAATAATGAATTCAAAGAAGTAGATTCCTATAGAAATCACAAAAAGAATAACTTCCATCTCTCAGTGAGATTTATTCTTTCTTCAAGCCTGGAACAAAAAAGAGAAGAATGGATGTAGGTAATAAACACCTTTGTTTATAGAGACCGGTGTCAAAGCAGGTTTAAATCTGCTGGTCCACTTTTGCACCAGTGGTAAGACTGCAAACTAATACAACCCCTATGGAAGAAAGTACAGAAGATTCCTAAAGAACTAAAAGTTGACCTGCCATTTGATCCTGTAATCCCATTACTTGGTATCTACCACAAGGGCATTTGCACCAGAATGTTTATTGCAGCTCAACTCACAATTGCCAAGACGCAGAAGCAACCCAAGTGCCCATTATCCCAGGAATGGATTTAAAAAGTGTGGTACATATACACCATGGATACTATTCAGCCATAAGGAAAGGAGACTTTACATCTTTTGTGTTTACCTGGATGGGTTGGAACATATTCTTCTTAGTAAAGTATCATAAGAATGGGGAGAAAGTATCCAATGTACTCAATACCAATATGAAACCAATATATAAACAACTACTTGCCCATCAAATGACAGCATACAAGTATAGTCTAGTGAGGGGGAGGTTGGGGAGGAGGGGAGGTGACTGGAGGAATCTCACCTAATGTGCACACTGTGAGGGTGGTCAGCGCACCCCCTGGTGGGTGGTATCTCACCTGACATGCACGGTGTGAGGGTGCTCAGCACGCCCCCTGGTGGGCGGGATCTCACCTGACATGCACGGTGTGAGGGTGCTCAGCACGCCCCCTGGTGGGCGGGATCTCACCTGACGTGCACAGCGTGAGGGTGCTCAGCACGCCCCCTGGTGGGCGGGATCTCACCTGAGGTGCACAGTGTGAGGGTGGTCAGCACGCCCCCTGGTGGGCGGGATCTCACCTGATGTGCACAGTGTGAGGGTGCTCAGCACGCCCCCTGGTGGGCGGGACCTCACCTGATGTGCACAGTGTGAGGGTGCTCAGCACGCCCCCTGGTGGGTGGGATCTCACCTAATGTGCACAGTGTGAGGGTGCTCAGAACGCCCCCTTGTGGGTGGGATCTCACCTGATGTGCACAATGTGAGGGTGGTCAGCACGCCCCCTGGTGGGCGGGATCTCACCTGATGTGCACAGTGTGAGGGTGGTCAGCACGCCGCCTGGTGGGTGAGATCTCACCTAATGTGCACAGTGTGAGGGTGCTCAGCACACCCCCTGGTGGGTGGGATCTCACCTAATGTGCACAGTGTGAGGGTGCTCAAGCGCAAGATCTTTCCTGATGTGCACAGTGTGATGGTGGTCATCACAACCCCCAGTGAAGGACTCAGCTATAACTGGAACTTTACCTTAGACATGAAAACAATGTAACCTAAACATTTGTACTCTTATCAATATGAAATTTTTAAAAATTAAAAAATATAAGTAAATCTGCTGGCCTCAATTACCTCTGCAAAATTGAAGATGATGCTAGCTGTGGGGAAGGAAGATTAAGATGGATATTGGGTAGCAGATTTGAGGACAAAAACATGTCTGAACTATGGAAGAGCAGAATGAGAACCAACCAAACAAAGCCCTCCCGTGAAGCTTGTGAGAGCGCGTGGTGGTACACAACATAAAGAACAAAGCATACGCTGAGTTAGCCAGTGGCATGTTTTTCTCTGTCTTCTCAGCTCAGGGCTTACAAAGGAAGAAACTGTGTTGGGAACTGATCCAAGTTTGAGAACTTGAGGGTTTGAAGGGTAAAACATTCTAGGGAAAAACAAACATTTGGTCTAAGAGTAGTGTGAAATAAGCAATTTATTTAATTTTTGTGAACACCAGTTTCCATCTCTGCACAATTGAAATAAATTTTAATTTACTGTGCTGTGAGGATTAAATAAGATAAACTAAATGGATTTTTATGTAACAATAGTAAATAGTCTAGAACTGGTAACCATTATTACTATTGTTAATGCTCCACCAATGGGATCTTAAGTAGAATAAAGATAAATCAGAGTTCAGAAGGCCATGAATTTTAAGGGGGTAGGTCTTTTGGAATATTTTGATGCAGAATCTTTGAAATACCAGGAATAACTGTGTGAGGCTTTATCAATAAGTATGGGGAAATTACAGAAAAAAAACTACCCTACATTTGTACCTTTCAACCTGTTGAGTCCATTTTACCTCACGATCCTACCACCTAAATAATGTATTTGCTAGAATTGGCTTTGCCTGAAACTCATTATCTTAAAAACAAATGAGTAAACAAGTAAAACACACTTAAGCTTTTATGTTGAACCCCTATTTTTCAATTTATGAGAATTTTTGCTTCCAAACTTGTTTTTCAACATAAATCATATATTTATACTACAAATCTATAAATTATATAATAAATTTTTAATATATTTGTGTATAAATATATAAATGTAATATAATTTAATTCCCACTTTTTATTTGCTTCCAGGCCAAAGGAAGGCTCATGGGAGCACTTCATCTTGGTGGGAAATCTGGTGGGGATTTGGGCCTGCCTACAGATTGGTGCCCCACAGCACTGTGCTGCAGGTAGTATCTTTAATATGGCATCCCCCCAGCCCCTCATGGAACCCCAGGGCAGCCACCAAGATCTCATGCCTATCAGTGTGATAAGCACCCCAGGTGGTCTAGCCTGCTGAAGTTCCCGGTGGTTCCCAAGGGACAGCACAAAAGTTAGCTTTCTTCAAAGATTCCCAGGCAGCTGGGGAGAGCTCAACCCACCTCCAATCCTGTCTTCTCATATCAGAATCTGTGGGCCTCAGGAAATTCTCTGTGAATGGTGTTTTGGGAAGTGGGTGACATCATGTGAAATCACCATTTCTCTAGCCAGTCATGGGTTCTCTAGATTCTGTGGATTCATTCAGGGAGGTTTGGCTACTTCTTCCCCAAGTTCTGGTGAATTCAGGTGATATTCTTGTCTTTGAGTAATTTCTAGTCGTATTTTTGTGGAGGTAGTGACACCAAAGGATCTTATTCCTCCATCTTGCTAATATCACTTCTAAATTCTGAGATAATAATACTAATATTACATATGTTTCATAGATAAAGTTCCTCAGTATAATGACTGACTGAAAGGGGAAAATTATATTGAATATTATATATTTATAGTTTAGAAGTGAAACATTGTTTAATATTCAAGAAAAATCATATGGCCAGGTCTGGTGGCTCATGCTTGTAATCTTAGCACACTGGGAGGCTGAGGTGGGTGGATTGCTTGAGCTCAGGAGCTTGAGTCCAGCCTGAGCAAGAGTGAGATTCTGTCTCTACTAAAAATAGAAAAAACTAAGGAAAGAAGATAAATTGGCCCTAAGAGTTTGAGGTTGCTGTGAGCTATTGTGACACCAGGGCATTCTACGCAGGCCACAGAGTGCAGCTCTGTCTCAAAAAAAAAAAAAAAAAAGGAGAAATCATAATATGTTTATAGTGGCCTTATACAAACAGCGTATTTGCAAAACCTCCAGTAAACACAGTCAATTTTTCTTTCTAAATGACAGAAAATACATCAGAGTTGAGTTATAACCCACCTGCCACTGGAATTTATTTTTAATAATAGAATTATTTTTCTAATATTTAAAATATTTTGTAACTAACTTTAGAATAGGAAATGATACTTCCCTGGAAAATGTTTATATATTATAAAGTACCATGAAATAGATAATTTTATTTTCATTGCAGATTAATATTTTTGTAATTGGGAAGGTTTTACTTTATCTTAATAGCATCACTAAATAATTAACTTATAAAAATGTAAAATAATATACTCCAATATGGTTTTTTTAAATCTTTCAAAATTATTTTCCAAGGAGAATTTAAAAATCAACTTATTGCAATTTAACTTTCTTTAAGTAAAAATATTTGTCCAAAAATAACATCATACTTTTGCCACAGTGGGACACAGTTAGCTGTCAAGTCATTGCCCACTGTCTAACTAAAATTGTATGTGAAAAAAAAAAAATCATATTATAATTTCATGGTTCTTCTCCAACAAAGAAAATCTGATTGATTGCAATCATTTACACAGCCATGCCAGAGAAGAATACTAAAAAAAAAAAAAAAAAAAAAAAAATCAGATATATCCTTTAAGGCTTCCATCTATTAATACTAAGCTTTGACAAGTTAACTAAAATGAGAAATCACGTACTTTTTCAGATTGCATAAAGCCACTGTGAATTCAGAATCCATACTTCTTCTATTTTGATGGGCATTCTTTTGATCCCTAGAAATAAATATATATAATTTCCAAGAACTGCTTCAGAAGTAAGTAGGAGCCAAATATTGTTTTGCAGAGACAAAAAAATACACAATGTCAGGAGTATTTGTCTGTAGATTGACGATGCATTGCACAGAAGTATAGAGACATCATTCCTATAAAACTCATAACATTACGGTTTAGGGACTAGTTAACCTTTAACACAAATCACTTTTATTTTCCCACTGGCATTTAAAGCACTTAATTCTGTTGTATTTTATTTCTTTTTGTTTCCCCATTTTTTCCTGCCCTGTGCCGGAGGAAAAGTTCGTCTTTGGCCAACTGTGAAAAGACATGAATAAGGAACAGGATGGGAAGGTGGAAAACCGGGGAGGGACGGAGAGAGCCAATTTCCCCACCAAGAAGGGTTTTAATGCAAATGAAGCCAAGTCCACACCAACAAGATACTTTTAAAAATTAGAAATAAATTGCTTTATGCTTTTTCTGATGAGTTCTGCCAGATAAGTTTAGAAGTAAATAATAATAAATAGACAATATGAAAAATAAACACATTGGCAGCCTCGAGTCTTATCCTGGTATTTTCTCCTGTTCACCGTGTTGGAATTTTTCTATTAGAATTGTTGGAAGGCACATCATAGGCAGAATATAAAGTAAATAAACAGGAGACTAAGTGATCCTGAAAAGAAGAGAAAGGGACGAGCGTGGGAGGTCATTTCATTCTTGAGGAATCTGCACTTGGTGAGGAATTCCGCCTGGTCTTCCTGCGCTATGGGGAGGGACCGGCCCGGCCTGTGGTTCTCCAGATGTCTCCGCACCTGGATCAGACTTCATGGGGCTTTTTTTTTTCTACTGTGACAAAATAACGTTGGAGTTGGTACACAGTGCCAGAGAGGAATGCAAAGAAGAAAGTGTTTGGAGTTCTGTTGGCACAATAAAAATGATTTGTATTAAAGGTTAAATAGTCCCTGAACTATAATGTCCCAAGTTTTATGGGAATGCAGTCTGCAAGGTAGAGCGCAATGAGTCACCAGTTCACTTCCAGACGCTGTGACATTGTCCCTTTCTGTTTCTGTGGAACAGCACTTGGATAGCATTTGCCTCTAAATAGATCCTCTGGGACGCGAGAGCTGCGGTTATTTGATCTAAGAATCCAATAAGGGCTCATGACCCTAGTTGTCCAGTCATTCAAATAGCATAAAGGTCACGCCGTGCAGCGCTTATCATGTGACTACATTCTGTGTTTCTCTAACTTTTTAAAGTAAGGTAGTTATTTTCTTCGTGCTGTGGGGCCTAGTTTGACTTCATATAAATTAAGATTTGAAATCATTAACTTTGACTTTTTCGAAAACATCCTTGAGATGTGGGAGTTTTTCAAAGCTTACTAATTAATTACATTTAGGAGGCAGTTTTATAAAAGGATGCACAAAATTGGCAATTATCTGTTGAAGTCAGGTTGTACGGAAAGTCATTCAAGGAAACTCTAAATAAATAGTTTAATTAGATGAATGTCATGTTCAGAGGCATGCTCCATACATTCAGAAAAATCTAAGTGAATGTTAAGTCATTTCTGCACGTGAGAAATGGTATAATCTCAAATGCATTAAAATACTTGTAAGAAATACATCTTCATCATCCTTCACTTAATGTAGCTATGGGTGTCTCCTTAGCATAAGTATTCTGAACAAGTAAATGGCAATTTTTGTGGAAAGTTGTCTTATTTTACTTTAGGATATTTTGGGGGGAAACATATTTCATGAGCATTTCTCTGACACTGTAGTTTTAGCATAGCATACAATCACATGTCTTTATCATATTTATGGAGCATACATATCAAAGATAGATACATAGACATATATGTTCAACAAACATATATATGTAAACATACATGTAGAACATGCACAAACATATATACACACATGTTTGAGCACCAAAATTAATAAGTTTCTGATAGTACCTTAAAAGCCTAATTTGTAGGCTTTAGAAAATTTTACAAATACAAGAGAATCATTTTTATGTTTACATTCAGGATGAGATAGGTTTTCATGAAATTCTCAGATTATTAGCTTTTGAGTTACTAACTCATATAATTTTAAATCTAGAGACCAATATTGGATTAATGGGTAAAGTATATAACATAAATGAGTGAAATGGATTGGTTGTTAAAAAATGGCATCTGTCAAGAAAATATCCAAACTTTACTTTTTTGTACTGAAATATGTTGTTAAGTGTATCATAACAAAAACAAATAAGTTTTGAAGATATTTTAAATTTGAAATTGAAATCCCCCCCCCCAAAAAAAAAAAAAATGAAAACTAGAATTTTCTTCCAATGTGGTTCATTTTTTTTTTTTTTTTTCTATTTGGAAAAATAAATTTGACATCATTTCTTCTGTGCCAAGATATCAGGTCAAGTCTATGATTTACATGATGATTTGCTTTCACAGTACATGAAATTCCATTTTCAGAAAAACTTACTTTATTCAGTTTCTAACTGGAAAAATCCATCCACACATAGCCAACTGCTCTTTGACAAAGTAGACAACAATATATGCTGGGGGAAAGAAGCCCTATGCAATAAATGGTGCTGGGAAAATTGGATAGCTGCAGAAGAATGAAAGAGGACCCCTGTCTCTCACCGCTCACAAAAATTACTTGAAGATGGATACAACACTTAAATAGGAGGCCCAAAACAACAAGAACTCCAGATGACAATACTGGAAAAACTCTTCTAGATATCAGCCTAGGCGAAGAATTTATGGAAAAGACCTCAAAGGCAATCACTCCAGTGACAATGAAATGAAATTTAAAAGCTTCTTGCACAGCTAAGGAAATAACAGAGCAAACAGGCAACCTACAATCTGGAGAATAAGACAAAATATTTGCAAGCTACACATCTGATAAAGAGCTGGTAACAAGAATCTACAAAGAAATGAAGCAAATCAGCCAGGAAAAAACAAACAACCCCATTACAAAGTTGGCAAATGACATGAAGGAAAGGTTTTCAAAAGAAGGTAGTCAAATGGTCAACGAACATATGAAAAATGCTCAACTCTATGGAACTCACGCACGTACACACACACACACGTGACATCATTTCATTAGTCTATCTCACTCATATACTTCATGGCCATAGGTTCATTGTGATGTCATAGTTCCACTGATGATGTACCACAAACAGACATGACATCAGCTGTAGTAGCAATTAGCTACCATTTTTTACCCACTAAGATCAATGTATTAAGCCGTATGTTCAAGTGTTTGGGCAGGAGTTATTTAGTGACTTTTGTATCTACTGTATTGTAGAAATAACACATATGTAGAAAACTACATGCATTTTTCTTCATTTTATGAGTGCCTCTAAAAAAAAGTCCTATTTTTACAAAGTATTTCTTTTCATTTGTGATAATATTGCTTTTCAGAACACCAATGCTGGTGCTTGTTTGCATTTAAGAAAGAAACCCTCTAGAAATTTTAGTCTGTTCCTTTCAGTTCATGACATTTTACATAACACATCTTTGCTTCATGGAGTTGTCACTGTGCCTTGTTTTGAATTGGTGCTTTACACTTCAGTCTTTTCAAATAAACACACTTGGTTTGCATATTAAACCCACAAGAATATTATTCAATTCTGCTAAATGATATGGTCTTTCAATTTTCCACAAACACTTAGCCCTCTTTCTATAACTTTCATAAACTTAACTTTTGTTAGAGATACGCAGAAAATGCTATCTACTTTAAAAAAGAAATTTTGTAAACACAATGACAAAATTTTCTTTCATTTCAGTGTCAAAGAAGGAAAGAAAAGGAAGTCATAGGAACTGGGACCAATTAGAAAACTGTCAGTGATGGTTTGAGACAATCACTGCCTTATGAGAACCTTGGCTTTGTGTTCATAGCTTTCCAGTGTTCCAAACAAAACAGGCAACTGTGATTTTGACCTTACATCTAGTGATTTTTGAGCAAATAAAAAAGAAACATAATTTAACCTGGAGTTGATACAAAAGACCTACTACAACTTTGAGCTCTGCCCTTCCCCAAACAACCCCCATCTTTTTATAAAACAGAGAACCAAGGTTTAGAAAAATTTCCCAAACACACAAAGCAAGATAATAATGTAAAGAATAAATGAGGATACTCAGAGATAATCACGGGATTCGTTCCATTAAAAGACATCAAACATTCACTCAGACATGTAATACCAGCACTCTGGGAGACCAAGGCAGAAGTATCACCTGAACTCAGGAGTTCAAGACATCCTGAGCAAGAGCAAGATCTCATCTCTACTAAAAATAGAAAAGCTAGCTGATGTGGGGCCTATAGTCCCAGCTGGTTGGGAGGCTAAGACAGGAGGATGGCTTGAGTCCAGGAGTTTGAAGTTTGAAGTATGACACCAGAGCACTCTACCCAGGGCACAGAGTGAGACTTTATCTCAAAAGAAAAAAAAAAGAAAGAAATAAAGAAAGAAAATACATCAAACTTTAATAATTTTATTATTATTGGCTTTTGAATCACCCAGCCAGTGAAAATTCAAGATGTAGACCCTACCAAAGGAACACACACTACTATTTGTTTTAGCTCATTTCAGACTCAACCCAAATGCAGGTTTAGGAGAGATGATTTGTGAATGTTTTTGTTATTAGAGGGATGAAAGCAGGACTCCAAATTACATATTAAACCAAGTTTCCTAGAGCAAAGTAAATTGTAAAATGTGCCATTAGTCCACGACTTAAGATAGGCATTAATAACTAATCTAGGCCAAAAATACAATTCTGCCAGACTAAATTGTTCTAACTGACTCTCTGGATACTGTCAGACACTATTCAACCTACTGCATAGCTACACCTTCTGGCACTTACACAGCAAGGCCAAAAGAATGTCATTCAAAATGAAAAGCATTTGGTAAACATTCTGTATAGCTGGTGCCAGGTGAGAAATAAGGTCTGTTGATTGTGCCAAACTCTTAGACGGATTTTGGTGGATATATGAAAAGAAAAGGCATTTCCTGGCTCTCAGAAATATTTTCCCCAAGCTGTGTTGTTTTTCTGGGCAAGAGTAAATAAAATTACATTTTGACATAAATATACTTTATTTTGACATAAATATACTTTAAACTACACATCCAAAGACAGTAAAAAAACAAAAAATACTAGACACCTTTAGTTTAATTAGTTTTAAAGTTGTTTATGCTAAATACCTAACATACAGCATTTGAATATTGCTTTTTCCTTCAATATTAAATATGGTTAAAACATTCTAAATAAGATTCAGCATTAAGATAATGCTTTTAAAATTGCCATATGTCATTAATTGGCATTCAGTAAATTCCTTCTAATCCATTCTGAAATTGTACATCTTAGAAGAGCATTAATTTTTCTTCATAAAAACACTGTTACCATTGACCTTGAATGTTTGGCATAGAAGGAGACCCAAAGCATAAAGAACTTGGTTTATTATAGTTCCTCCTAAATTCAGGGAAATTTTTCCAAGCATGAAATTCTTTGTGTACCAATATGCACAATGAATGTATGGGACGCATAAGAATGTGTCCATTATGTGAGACGGAGGAAGCAAGGGTTTGACACTACAGTAAACTTGTGAATTACACAAAAGACGGGGCAGGGGCGTGAGTGTTCTACTCAAAGTGTCTTTGCTTTTGGAAAACAGATTACTGTAAATATAAGTCACCACAGATACTTCACTTACCAAGGACATTTGCACCAGAATGTTTGTTGCAGCTCAATTCACAATCACAAAGACATGGAAGCAACGCAAGTGCCCATCAACCCAAGAGTGGATAAACTGTGGTATAGCTACACCGTGGAGTACTAGACAGGCATAAGAAAAGATGGAGACTTTCTTACATCTTCTGTGTTTACCTGGATGGAGTTGAAACACATTCTTCTTAGTAAAGTATCACAAGAATGAAAAAGCAAGTATCCAGTGTATTCAATACTAATATGAAACCAATAGAAAAACAGCTACATGCCCACAGGGGAAAAAAAAAAAAAAACACAAGTATATTCAAGTGGCAGGGAGGAAAGAGAGGAGGAGGGAAGTGCTCTCCACTGATGGGCACATTGGGAGGGTTACACCACACTCCCTTGAACTTTACCTTAGAAACACAAACAATGTAACTTCATCATTTGTACCCTCATATTAATCTGGATAAAAAAAAAAAAAAATCCTATTCAAAAAAATATGCAAGATGACAAAGCTTTGTGAAAAGAAGAATTTGGATTTTTGTTTGTTAACCTTCCTCTTTACCTCCCCTACTCACAACTCACTTTGTTCTTGATGACCATTCTGAAGCTGACTCCCTGGCTGACTCCTTCCTTCAACACATATTTACTGAGGGCCTAGTTACTGTGCACACATCAGTGAACAAGGCCGACCAAATTCCTGTCCTTGCGGGGTAACATTCTATAATAGATGGAGACCCAAAGCATCATGAACTTGGTTTATGATAGACAACACACAAGAGGACTGATAAATTTATCAAAATCACAGTGGGTGATGTTGATCTTCAAAAACATCTGCTAAGATTTTCTTTTTCTGAACATTACATCATGAATTCTTATTCAAAGCATACAAATTTGCATTTGTCTACTTTCTGCACTCTCATTTCTTTAATCTCTGTGGTAGGACTTAAATTTTATGGTCTGATAATGTAAAGATGAGGGGGAAAATATTTTGAAGAAAAAAAAGCCTAGAATATCTGGTTTGAGAGTCCGTGCCTCAGTACGTTCCAACAGACATGGTGCACACAACTGCCACGGCCCTGGCATAATCCTTCTTTGTGGGCTTTCATCCTAATAAAATATGTGTTCTCATTTAGTGTACACATCATGGTTCAGGGAAGTGTCCTCAACTCTTCTTCTTCTCCCTCTACATAAATGACCCTATCAGTCATCCCACTGGCGTAGGTGAGCAAGGATGTTTTTAAGTTGGGATTGAGATCTGAGGCTCTGTCTGTTAGTCAAGTGGAAAGAATCCTCTAGAGTGAAATTATCCTCATCCTCACTGCTAAGCAGACAGAAAAAAGTGATTTTTCACTTGGATAGTGCAGCTGGGGTCTTTGGAGAATGTTAACACAGAGACAAAGTGAGTGCAAGCTGAACGATATTTCTTGTAAAATTTAGTATGTGGAATGGTTAATTAGGTACACAGGTACACAGGCAATACCAGTGGAAAAAATTACTTTAATAATATATGTTAGATATGAATATCTAGAGTACCTTAAAAATCTACATTGAGATTAAATTTACTAGATTGGATTATAATTGATTTGACTCCAAATTTTGTAGGACGGTAAGATAACTATTTCACTTTTTTTTTTTTTTTACCCCATGGTTTGGTCTTCAGCTAAGCCCATGTTAATCATTTTATAGCACTTTTTAAAAATTGTTCTATGTCACATATTACAAGGAAAAAATATAAAGTTATCTTTTTATCAGAAAAAAAATGTTTTGTTTTTACTTAAAGAGCATGAGGTTTTTAACCAATACATTTCTAACAGTTCTCATTTACACCAGGGTGAAAAGAAAAACTATATGTGGTCACATTTCTAGGTACAAAAATGTGTGAATTCCTATACTGAGACAAACTCTAGCCAGAATTTTAATTGTTTTATTTTTTAAATTTCAGATTAATTTGAGGGTACAGAGAATTAGGTTGCATTTGTTAGATGAAGTCCCTGTTGTACTTGTGCCCTGCCCCCAGGAGGTGTGCCATGCACACATATATTGTGCCTATTAGGTGGAGACTCACCAGTCTCCCTCCCTTCTCTCCTCTCCCCCCAACTTGAACTGAAGGTGGGACATATATTCATGTACTGGCTTATGTGAGCATATATTAGTTCATCTACTGGCTTCATATTAGTATTGAATAATACATTGGATACTTGCTTTTCCATTCTTGTGATACTTTACTAAGAAGAATGTGTTTCAGCTCCATCCAGGTTAATACAAAAGGTGTAAAGTCTGCATCTTTTTATGGCTGAATAGTAAACACAGCCATATGTTTCTATGGAACACATATACCAAAATTTTTAAAAGACCCAAGGACAGAAGAATCAAGTCTACATAGTTACAGAATAAATCTTGAAACATATGCATGTGTAAGTGAGGACAGTGGTTGATGACACCTTCATGAAGGCAAAAAGAAGGAGCATACAACAAGGTTGTATTTTATTAATTAATGGATTTTACAATTAAAAGGGTCAGATATCCAGTTGAAGGCTGGATATCTGACCCTTTTTATCATCTGTTATATGCTTAGTTGTATATCAAATTTAAAAAAGCAAGTTTAAATGATTGGTAAAATTGAAGCCACACTCTGCTACCTGGGAGTTTCATTTCTTTTTGAGAGAAATTTTTATACGTGTACTCAAGGAGGTAGATAAATATGTTCTTACTATAATAGTGAATAGCTGGAAAAATGCCTAACTATTCCTCATAGGTGAATAGATACATATTCGTATGCTGGGACACAAGTACACAATCCTTTCTTCCAAAATACTTAGGATTTTACAATTCCTGGTAAATGTGGCAGGAAAGGATAAAGAAGATTATTTAGCCACACTCATATAGATTCATTGTTTCAGATAAATTTTCAGGTAAGAATAGAATGTGGTTATCTATAATAGCTTGAGGCTTTGAAGCACTTTTAATTGAAAGGAATAGATATTTACCAGTAAAAGATCAGGTGGGGGAAAAAGACAAGAGAAACAGCTTAGGAACACTAAATGTGTTTATATCATGTGGAAGCAAATATGTTACTTTAGTGAAGTAATTTTAACACGTTGTAATTCTAGCATGAGTCACTCGTGCCCCTGGACCTTTGCTCCCTCTTCAGTGTAAACTTGGAGAAGACTGACAATGGTTTATTTTTATTTGGTTTGCACTCATGCTAAACATAATTTCATTACTAACAATTGGAGAAAATACTACACTAAAGCTCACTATGTCCTAATAGCATAGCTAAAATGTAGTTGGTCAAAGCCAGCTGGAAGCAAATTGTGCTGTTAGGGAAGGGATTTATTCAGGGTTAAGGTATCAGCAGGGGCAAGAAAGATGCTGGGAGCAGAAATAATCACCTGAACGTTGTTCAAGATTTATTTAAGAATCATTGATTTTTTTTTTTTTTTTAAGGGATGTGGTATTCTAGTAATTACATCAGAGAACAGAGCTACAGAGAGTGAACATTTCTGATAATTACAGCCCATAGCAAATTAAGGGACTAATTTTATGCTGACCCTTAGGAAACCAATGTATCAATTAGATAGAGTGGGTTCCTGGAGCAAATCTTCTTTATACATTTTTATTTCAGCAAGTTTGCAGGGTCCTGAGTTTATGTCTTTCTAACTGTGAGTCCTAGAAGAGGAAATTATAAATTCTGTGGCTGGTTCTTTCAGAATGTAGTCATTGACTCTTTTGCTACCTGAAGGCAAAATGGAACAGTTGTTTATTTTTAGGTTCATCGACTCATTCCTATCACTAATAAAAATTAATAAAACAGTGATGACTCTCCCTGGTCAGTCAGGTACCACACTATGTAATAAAAATACCATGTGAATAGAATGGATTTCAGTGCCTCAGGAACATGAATCCAGATCCTTTTTTTTTTTTTTTTTTTTTTTTGCTATTCCTACTTCTGAAGCCCTGAATTCAAGGGAAGTATTAGTACAAAAATGTGGAACGGGAGACTGCAATGTCCAAAATGGAAAGGAAGGAAGGGAAAGAAAGGGGAGAGGAGAAGAGACAAAGGAAGAAAAATAGGAAGAGAAAGAAATAATACAAAGTATAGAAGCAACAGTTCTCTAGGCAAAGGGTTCTCAACACCCACCTTAAAATAATGATTACATGTTTGATGTCTACTCGGAATGAAAGAGCATCTTATAACCAAAGCCTTTTTTGTAGATTCTAGAAAAAATAAACTCTCATAATTTACTCTCTTCTAGAAATTATGAGCGCAAGGAAAAAAGAGAAAAGATGGTAAATTTTCAAAAGTGGAAAAAAAATCATAAATTGGTCAATACCGTGAAAGGCAAAATGGGACAGTTGTTTATTTAGTGATTAATTTGCTTATTTACATTGCTAGTAAAAATTAAGCACTGATAAAGCTACTTGGCCAACAATCTGGAAATGAGGGAGATGTAATGTCAAAAAATTTGCTAGCATATTAAGGAAAAATAATTTGACCTAGGTATCACTTTCAGATATTGTAGGTAGACAGGTCACCAACTCAGTTTTGAAGTATTGACACCAGACAAGTATAATGTGGAAGAGGAACAGTTATTCCTGTTTTTTAATTACATTCATATGTGTCCTACATTCTTTACTGAAGAGATTTCAATAATATGCCTGCCTCAGGTTCTGAATTATACTAATGGAGTGCTTGAAACTTATTCCATGGTATAAAAAAGAAACAAAAAAAACTTTTTAGAACCTGTTCAGATCTCACTCACTGCTATTTATTTTCATTCTACCCTCCATAGAGAAATACTTTAAGTAAAAAATGTCTTTTTGAGTTACCAAGTTAACTGTTTTTATAGTGACGCAACGCAATTTTAATAGGAATGGTTACTAAGCATTATAGATGGTGACATGGAGTACCTCAAGTAGCTGTCCAACTTCACGACCCCTGGAGTCCAAGTGAGACTTATTTCCGCTATCTTTATTGCCTCCCTAAACTGAATTTGTAGTCTTTTTCAAGTTTTCTTCAGGGAGCTTTAGACAGCTTAGATATATAATAGGTTTCCATTCAAGAACGTGACTCAGCAGTTTGAGGGGATGGATGCATTGCACATGTGTATTCAGGTCAAATGGTAGTAACCAGTGTCTTAATAATAGTACACCCAACAAGGTTTAGAATGCTCATAAAGCTCCTAGATCCTTGGTTTTATTTCTTCTGCAGTGTTTTTTACCCTCCTTCAAGCCTGTAATACACTTTTCTATAGAAAACAAAAAAAGCTAGACGATCTGTAGAAGAGATTTTTAATAGGTAGTCTTCATTTTACAAAATAAAGGTTTTTTTCATGGTGGTAATTTTGGCAAATTCCATAATGGAGAGAGTTAACCTATCTGTCATTCCCTGTTATGAATGTTAATGCTTGAAGCTTGATTGTCAGCTGCAAGGTTCTATTAAAATATTTTAGATAGAGTATTGAAAACATCTCTAATGGGGCTTCCTACTTGGACTCCCGCTCTGCTGCTAGAGGTTCTATTTCCCTCTTCCATGTATCCCCTTTTGCTCATCATGTTTATCAATCTTTCTCTCTGTCAATAAACTCTATCCTGTCACTAAGAAGGGAGGGAGGGAGGGAAGGAAGGTCGGTCTAACATATTATCAAGCTTCTCTCATTTTTTATTCTCATGAATTTTACAAAGGAAGATGTATTTCAGCTACATTTGACTTTTATTATCAAAAATCCATAGAATTTCAAAACATATAGTGGGATTGATTTGGGCTTTAGCTTTTGGTTTACACACAATTCATGTAATCAAAGAAAATGAACTTGTCCTCTGAGAAGAAATATTACAAAATGATCGATTGGTAACCCCCTCAAAAAGTAGTTTAAGACTACATAATAGAGATCTCAATGTCAAAACAGAAGTGTTATGTAGCATATAGTCACAGAATTCCTATTGAGTTTTGAATATCCCTTTGTCAAAATCAATTGACCAAGCCAATTTCTGAAGATGTGTGCATCTTTAATGGCACTTCATCTATAATCTTGTCCAGCAATATACAATTTAGTGACATGGGGACAGAATCCTGAATATCATGTGGGATTTTTCTTTTTTATTTTTTTCTATGTTCAGGGAGAAGGGATACTGCATCTAATCCAAGGAGAAAAATCAGTGTTATCTCAAGGGAATGCATTTTATTGATTATAGCAAAGGAGGGGCAGTGAGTTCAATTGCATCACGCTCCTTAGTCTTGACATAGACTTCAACTTTGCAAAGGAGAAAATTAGTATGAGGTAATGCCATCATAAATAATTACTTAAATCATCTCGGCACTGTGGAAGCTGAGATTTTGTAAAAGGAGAAAGGGAGAGCCCTGTAAATGTAAAAGCCTGGGGAAGAAAAGCTCTTAAGGTAATTGGGGATTTTTCATGGACAGTGGCTTTATACAGTATATGGCTTTCAATTCCAGTGTGGAGTACCTTCTAGTTGATAACTGCAGATCAAAGCAAATTTTACAATTTTTTTTGTTTTTTTACTACCAGTTTTAGTTACTCCAAACAGAATCAAAGGGACTAATGGACTCTATACAATTAAACAGACTTCCATCCCAGACTGTGCAGTGGCACACCCGAGAAGGGTGCTGGTTACAAATGGCCCAAAAGCTTTCACTTGTGCTTCTCGTCTAAATATTGAAATCAATATCAATCTGTATATTTAAAAACAAAAACTCCAGCAAAGTGATTTCATAAACACCATGAGGGCATACAGTATAATTTCCAGGATTTATTCTTGCCCTTTGGGGAAAACCTAATATCAAAGATGGAGAAGAAAATGAAATGCCATGTAATGGGATGCAAGGTTATCTGTTTTTCCAAAACATTTCCAGACATCAATATATAACAGCAAGATTTTTTACTACAGGCAAATCTAATTCAACATTTTCAAATTTCGGAACACTTTTTTTTTTTTTTTTTAACTTGTGATTTGACAAAATGAACTAATGGGTAATAGTAGAAGGCAGCGCCCCTGCTGAGTGATTTGTAGCTATCGTTTCATTTAATAGCTTGTAGGGAAAAGTTGGAGGCTAAGTACTATCATCCCTATTTTCCAGTTGAGATTACAATGGCATGGGGAGGTTAAGCAATTTGCATGGCCAGCAACAAGGTCAGCATTGCAGAAGACTCTGAGCGCGGCCTTGGAGACAGAGCCTAGAGTAGGGCCTTGTGAGCCTCTCGCCACCTGTAGGATTTCTGACAAATTTGTTAACCCAGTTGAACCTAAATTTTCTGTTCAGTAAACTGGAGTAAAGACCTCAAAGTGTTATTATGGATATTGGATGTATCAATATTAATGTCTTAGGGCACTATAATATAAATATAGAATGTTTGCTAAATAAATAAAAAGGTCTCTTTATTTTTCCAAACAGCATTTTCTTTTATGTCTAACAATACTACCCCATAACTAGCTTCCTGGACAGTTGGGGTTTTTTTTTTTGTTGTTGT
This sequence comes from Loris lydekkerianus, assembly GCA_963574355.1. Taxonomy (NCBI): domain Eukaryota; kingdom Metazoa; phylum Chordata; class Mammalia; order Primates; family Lorisidae; genus Loris; species Loris lydekkerianus. The sequence continues at coordinate 47,175 of CAUYPK010033488.1, forward strand.
TGTTGTTGAATGTATAACCCTTAGGATATGTATAGGAAATAATTTGGAAAATTACTCATTGCACTGAGTTGATTTTTTTTTTTTTATGTAAAATGACAAATGGCTCTCAGATGAGAAATAGGCACTGTAATTCATGAAAACAATTTATAAGAAAGATTCTAATGCACAAATTTTACAAACAAACCATCAACTGCAAAGATACCTACAAAAGAAAGCCTTTTTTTTCTTCTTTAACCAAAAATACTACCTTGGATATTACTTAAGAAATGACAGTGTACCTATAAAAGCCCTCATGCAAATAATTCAGTTTAATAGATTATTTTCAAGTAATCCCTATTCAAAATAGGATTTTTCACCAAACATTACAAAAAGTAGTTTCTATCATTCTACTTAAACTATTTTTCAAAGTGTTATGATTTAATGCTAATCTGCCATTTACATGACATCATTTATTTGCAAATAGGACTTTAAGTATTTTAAAATTTCATAAAAGAAACCTAAGAATTGTTCTAATCAAAACACACAAATATGAAATAAGATTATTAAATTCAACCTACAAAAAATAATGAACAATAAATTAGATCTCTTATCACCTGTTGGTCCAGCAATGTATTTGGTGGAACTGTTTGGTACATAACATTTTTACTATACAGTATAAAGCAAGAAAACCTTTCATAACACAGGTCTTTTTAACATAGAAATATTAGACCTTCTTTTGACTTTCCAATTCTAGCATAATAAATGAGACTTAGAATAATCCGATTTAACATTTTTCATTTTCCTATGTTCACAGATCTAAATTTTATTAAATTACTAGTGTTAGACAATTCCCTTTCTCACTTAATCATAGATGAACATAGGAAGTAGTGCATCTTGTGAATATTTAACAGCATAAAATTAGAAAGAACTTACTTTATGGCGTTTTTAACCAAATAATAAGAGTATGATCTATTGATAAATATAATGTACCAAGCAGATAATATACAGGATGTCTATAAAGTTCACGTGCAATTACGAACACCCTGAATTTCATGCATTTCACTCAATAGATGCCTAAATATTGCATAGAAATCACATTTTTCAAATTGAATCATAATATAAATAAAACTGAAAAGTATGCAGAGAGCTCTGCTATGCCCCGACCTTCCTTTTTCTCTCTTGCGAGTGGTAGGTGGGGTAAGAGGGACTGTGTCTGAGCAGCAGGTGTCTGTCCCTAGAGCATTAACTGGTTTCTCTAGCTGGGGGAATTACTGAAGCTTGCAGAGGAAGACACCATGGAAACTCACTCATGAGTGCCTCGTTCATTTACTATCTAAATGAACACAGAGCAAGAAGAACAGACTCCCAGGCTGGCCCCTGCCTCTCATAGGATTCCAGAAGCTCAGTGGAACCAGAGAATAAGGAAAAGTTCAAGAAAACTAATAGACTAAAATGGACATAGCCTGGGCAAAAGGCACAAGCCGAGCATACAGGGAAGACAGAATCTAATTTTTAAAGTTACTAGAAGAGACGGGCCTAATTTGAACACTGATGTCACAACACAAAGAGGCCTAAAAAGAACATTACACACACCCACATTCACATCCTTTTGTTCTGGTTCCAAAAGAATAGGATTTATGAACTTAATTTTACAAGGTATCTTAGAGAGAGAGAGAAAAGATTATGTTACTAAAAATTTAGGATGAAGAGCAAACTAACCAAGGCACAGGCACTCCTAGGACAGGAGGGGACATGGGGACAGTTACAGTGTCTATAGCTGGGGAAGAGACAGGAACAATAGGGTACACATATGTTTTCAAGTCAAAATGTCATCATAATCAGAATGAAAGAAGACAACATTGGTAATTGCAGCAAAAACAAAAATAAATAAATGGGACCTGATCAAGTTAAAAAGCTTCTGCACAGATAAGAAGACAACCCACAAAGCAGAGAGATAACCTTCAGAACGGGAAAAGATGTTTGCCTGTTAACAAATCTGACAAAGGGCTTAGTAACCAGAACCTACAAAGAACTTCAGCAAATCAACAAGAAAAGAGCAAAGATCCCCAGGAATCATTGGACAAGAGACATGAACAGAACCCCAAGATGACAAACAAATGGCAACAAATACATGAAAAAATATGTATCATCCATAACTATCAGAGGAAGGCATATCAAAACCACTTTGAGGTATCAACTGACCCCAGCGAGAACAGCCTGCATTGCAAGGTCCCAACTCCGCAGATGCTGGTGTGGCTGCAGAGAGAAGGGAGCACTTTTATACTGTTGGTGGGATTGCAAACTAATACAGCCTTTTTGGAAAGAAGGATGGATAATCCTTAAAGAACTAAGTAGACCTTTCATTTGATGCCACAATCCCATTATTAGTACCTATCCAGAAGAAAAAAAAAAATGTTTTGTTTTTGTTGTTGTTATTTGTTTTTTTATCATAAGGACATTTGCACTTAAATGGTTATAGCAGCACGATTCACAGTCACAAAGATGAGGAAACAACCCAAGTGCCCATCAACTCATGAATGGATTAACAAACTGTGGTATATGTACACCATGGAACGGAATACTAGTCAGCCATATTTACAGTGAGGTCAAGTTTTATTATATTCTATTAATAGGTCTATTTTCTCTTGTAAAGAAAATTTATCAATATTTTATGAAAAATGCAACCCAGGATTTTCTAATATTTCCAATTATTTTTCTTCTGGATTTTTCATCATATATCCTAAAATAAAATAAATAATTAACTTTGTAATTAGGTATTAGTTCTTTTCTCTAGAGCCAGTATTACTTATGACTCTTACTAGAACATTACATAAATCATGTATAATACCATGATCTATTGAATTTATCGTAAACATTCTTACATTGGTATATTTTTAGAAAATTTCACTAAACATGTAGTGATGTTAGAAAAAATAAGAATTCCATAATTAAGGGGACTTGTTTTATATAAATAAAATTATTCAAAATTCCTTGTTGGAATGTTTTATATTAACTCTTATTTGGTTAAGTTTAAAATATGAAAGAAATACATATCCGTGGGTTTGGGAAAGCATCATAACTTAGATGTCTACGTATGCTTTATTTTAATGTGAATACAGAAAACCATGGAGGTTATGATTTTTTTCTCTTTGGAGATAAAGCAGTTGGGTAATGGATAAAAAACCACCTGTCTTCTGTTTGGAGAATATACTCCTGTTGCTTTGTGTTCACAGAAGCCCCCTTGGTGCCCATCGCCATGTTCCATATTGTAAGTTAATAAAGTTACAGTCTAATGGTCTTTAGAATGAAGTGCACCTCTGAGTCTCTTTTGCCCAGAGGGTCTGCACTATTAGGAAAGCCATTCCCAGTGCTCCTTTGGTATTTTGCTTTTCTGTCTTTTCTTGTGAATGAATTAATAAGAGCAGTGATATTAACTCCTTACGTCCAGTGATGGTTCCATTGCATCTAGGTTGCCAGGCAGAGGGAATACCTGGAAACCACTCATTTCTTCCATTGCATTTTATCAAGTCTGCAAAGCAAAAGCAGAACAAACAAAACCCCCATTTTACTAATGCAGAAGTATGTTTCCTGTTTATATTGGAGGTTTACTCAATTCTTTTTTCTTTTTTCTTCACATGTTTTTCTTGTGGAATAAAAATTTATTCTTGAGGCAAAATATTCATGTTTCAATTATACTACCAGTTAAATAATTTATTGAATTTGTGTGTTCATTTCCCCCCTTCATTTATCTAAATTTGTTAATGCCTCACAGTCTTTGAAGAGTCATAAATAGTTCACTGGATTTATCTTTTCCAATTTTAATCTGATTCTTATTTACTCATGACTGCTAAATTTGCTCAACTATTATTATTGAGTTAATGTTAGAAAATGATGAAGTACAATTAACTGTACAGTTAAGTACAACTTTTTTTTTTCTTTTTCCTTCTTAAAAGGACTCCCCAGGCAATCGAAGCAGTATCAAAAATACACTATTGGGACCTGATCAAACTAAAAAGCTTCTGCACAGCCAAGAACATAGTGAGTAGAGCAAGCAGACAGCCCTCAGAATGGGAGAAAATATTTGCAGATTATACCTCCGATAAGGGTCTAATAACCAGAATCCACAGAGAACTCAAATTTATTAGCAAGAAAAGAGCAAGTGACCCCATTTCAGGGTGGGCAAGGGAATTAAAGAGAAACTTCTCTCAAGAAGACAGACGCAAAATCCACTTGGGGCATTTTTCACTCTTCAACCTTTCCTTAACTCAGGAGTCGTATAACTTAAAGTGAGTATCTACTGTTTTTAAAACAAAGATTTCTTATTTTAAAAAAGAATGAGTCATACTACAAAAATTCAACCATGCATATTTGGTGAGGCACAGGACACATTTATTCTCATATATAATAAAGAGTATGCTGATATTACAGTTACATAATTACTATTAATGATAAATAATAATGGCATGGCCCTGATTCTGATGCTACTAATAATGTATTTTAACCTAGTTGTGAGAGATAAATTACCCAGAACTCAGAATGATACATTGAAAGGTCAGAGGCAAACGGTACATCCAAATACATAATGATTTTTTAAAAATTATATTTGCTCCCTTCCCTATTTGACTACACCATTAGAGAAGAATAAATGTATAAGGTAATCACATGCCTTTTCCATATTTAACCAATGAAAATATTAACTGCTGAAATGAAAGTAGTGATAATTTTTATTATAATACTTGTAAAAGGGAAAGTAGGCATTGAGAGTAGGTATAAAAAATAGAGTGTTAACTATAAAGACGGAAAATAACATTCACTTTCAAGTCTTCAAATAAGATTTTGAGAAGGTGGATAAAAGGAAGTTAAAAAGGAGGGGCTCCCTTATAAAAGAAGTGATAGAAAAATGCCAAATGATCAACTTTTCTGGAGAGGAGTAGTTTATAACATATGCATATTTTAAAAGATCCTTTTATCTTTTCTCTACTTTAGATGTTTTTTTTTCAGACAGCTCAAGAGCTGCCTGGATGCACTTACCTGGTAACAGGTGGACAGAATTAAGCATTAGCCTCAGAATGTCACTGCATATTATGTTTCCAATCTGCTCCTCTAGTTTTAGCAAGTCAGCTGCAATGAGGGTGCAAAACAAACACATTTTCGTCTGTCTCTGATTAAACTAATGATAAACCAATAGCTGCTGTTGGAAAAAGAAAAAAAGCTAAAGTTCATGCTGTCAGGGTACATTCTAACTCCAGTTAAAGATTTTCACTCCTGATAAGATTTCATTTAAAGTAAAAATTAAGCCATATGTCACTTTAGTCATTGATATTTTAATTTGCATATGCCGATCTCATGTATAGGAAACTATTCTACATCAGTAGAGTGGGTGGTACTTGGTATTTCAAAGGAAATGCAGAATGGTAGTCAAATGATTTATACCAAAGTGATTTTACAGAAACCCAAATGCTATTGTGATTGATTTTGCCCTTCTGTTACATAAAGGTGCTCTCGTTCTTTGAGCCCCCTGCCTAACACTTCCCACCAAATTTGACGAGATAGGAGAAAATGTAGTGTTCCTAACATAACATGTTCACTAGCTCTATCCAGCCATCTATCCATCCACACGTCCATTCAACCAATACTGAGGGAATATTCGGCTCTAAAAACCAACAGAGTTATTGGCAGGGCTAGAAAAACGAATGTAACACAACAAACTAAAAGAGATTTTAGTTTCAAAACTACTTCTATGAAAGACCGAACCATGCAGTGTAAGAAAGAAAGGTAAGACAAGTAAATCAACTCATTAGCTAAGATTTGTACTAAGAAAGATGGAGACTTTACCTCTTTCATGTTTACATGGATGGAGGTGGAACATATTCTTCTTAGCAAAGTATCTCAGGA
>CAUYPK010033489.1:0-17582 GCA_963574355.1 Loris lydekkerianus
CTTTTGTGGTGGAGGATTATGCTGGTCTTTATGGAGGATAGGTCTGAGAATATCCTGGAGAGCTGGTTTAGTTATGGCAAATTTCTTCAACATGTGAATGTCATTAAAGTATTTAATTTCTCCATCATAAATGAAACTCAGTTTAGCCGGGTACAGGATCCTGGGTTGAAAGTTATTTTGTTTTAGGAGATTAAAAGTTGATGACCATTCTCTTCTAGCTTGAAAGTTTTCAGCACAGAGATCTGCAGTTATTCTAATGTTCTTCCTCTTGTAGGTAATGGTTTTCTTTCATCTGACTGCTTTCAGAATTTTCTCCTTCTTTAACTTTAGTGAAATTGATTATGATGTGTCTGGGGGATGTCTTATTTGGGTTGAGTTGTGCTGCAGTTCTGAAACTGTCTGGTATCTGAATTTCAGAATCTCTTGGCATGTCTGGAAAGTTCTCCTTCATAATCTCATGGAGAAGAGACTCTGTACCCTCTGAAGCCACTTCATCACTTTTGGGGATCCCTATAAGATAAATATTCATTTTCTTCTAATTATCCCAGAGCTCTCTGAGAGAGTGATCTGTTTTTGCCCTCCATTTCTCTTCCTGTTTGAGAGTTTGAGAGTGTTCAAAATCTTTGTCTTCAATGTCAGAAATCCTTTCTTCTGCTTGTTCCATTCTGTTACCAAGGGATTCTACTGTGTTTCTTAGATCTTTGAGGGCTGCAACTTCTTGTCTTAATGTGTCGAAATCTTTGGTCGTTTGGTCTTTAAATCCATTGAATTCTTGAGATATCTTTTGGGTTACTGCTTGGAATTCTAGTTTGATCTTATTTGCTATCCAGATTCTGAATTTGATTTCTGACATCTCACCTATTTGTTTGTGCATGAGATCTTGTGCTATGTCTGCCCTATTGATCCTTGGGGAGTTGATCTACTCTGATTATTCATATTGCCAGAGTTTTTCTGTTGATTTCACCTCATGATTGTTTTTCACCCTTGCCTCTGGCCATCCTCAGAGTTGGGGAGGTATCTCTCCAAGATTAGACCCCAGTGGGATCACTCTATTGTTGCTGGATCTTTGTAGGGAGTGACCCTGTGTAGTTCCTCTGGGACTGCCCCAGCCAAAGGGAGTTCTGGTTGTGGATGCATCTCTGGCGTGTGACACCCCTGGATCCAGCAACAGGGCGGGAAGTGGTGCACACTGTTCTGGGAGTGCCTGGAGCCCAGTGACTTTGGCACAGAGAGCTTAAGGCTCCAGCAGAATCTGGCCAGGAGAAGGGCTCTGCCCAATGGCATGGAGGGCTCCAGAAGGCACATGGTTACCAGAGTCCCTAGCCAGACCAGTGGGCCAGTGTGGAGGCAAGGATGGTACAGGAGGGAGGATGCAGGGTTGTGTGGCTCCCTTAGTTCCTGGTCAGGGCATGTGGAGGCCCAGCGGATGCGGGTCATGGGTCGGGGGTCACCATGCAGCTCTTATGAAGGTCCGGGTGGTGCCAAGCCCAGGAGTTTGAGGTTGCTATGAGCTGTGATGCCACGGCACACTACCCAGGGTAACAGCCTGAGGCTCCAGTGTGCCAAAACCAGTCTCACTCTGCCCCTGAGGGTTAAGGCTGTAAGGTGGCTCAGTTCCCACCTTTAGGCTGCTCAGTCACTAGGTTACTAGCTCCTGCCGAATGCTTGCTCTGTGACCCTTAGGGCAGAGCTTGCCAGGGCAATTCTCTAACAATGGTTCCCTGCAGCCTAAAGCCAAACACTATTAGCTCTGTCCAGCTCAGCGGCTCAGTCTGGGGCCCTAGACAATGCCCAGAGTTTTCTATACTCTGCTCAAGCTCTCCCCAAGGCAGTTCAACTGAGTGCCAAGTCCAAAAACACCAAAACAGTTCATAGGTAAGGCCTTTCCAGTTTGCAGTCTCACTGCTGCTTATACTTACAGCTGCCGGCAGGATTAGGTCAATTGAACACACACAACCACTTGACAGTTTTCCACTTTTTTTGTCCTCTTCTTAGGGTCCAGAAGTCTCTTGCTGACTCCCTGTATCCTCAAAGGGCTGATTATAGGCAGATCTCACCAGCCAGAGATGCCTGGAGTCTTATCTCCACAGACTCACCATGCCCAGCTGCAGGGAAGCTGTTACGCAGCTGCCATCTTGCTCCACCTCCTCTCTCTTTTTTTAATGTTTGGGATTCATTGAGTGTACAAAGAACTAGGTTACACTGATTGCATTTGTTAGGTAAAGTCCCTCTTATAATTGTGTCCCACCCCCAAGAGGTGTGCTATACACCTTGACTCCCCAGAGGCTTACTCTCTTAAGGAAAGCCTTCCTCTTTCTAAAATTGAGCCAGTTGGTACAGGTGTTCAAGTGAAGTTGGGTAAGTCTATCTAATTCTTTTCAAGAACTAGGGAACACATGCCAAAAGAACTGCAATTTTTCCATCAATGTACAGACAAATCTGTCTTATGCCTCACAAAACTTTATACCTCTACACAGTAAGCTAACCCTGATTCCTCTGTGTGGTCTTGTTCCCAGACTGATTTGTCATCTGATTCTCAAGTGTCTTTTCCCATTGGTGTTCACACTCAGATGTTTTTGCCCACCTCTAAGGTAACTTCATCCATTGCTGCTCAGACTGAGGCATTTATAGACACTTGTTTCCAGTCAGGTGGGATCTCCAAAAAAACTCAGACCAGCGGGATGCAAAGTCCAACAGATGAACACATATAGATCGACCAAGCTAGAATGTGCAGAGACATTTTTGAGAGTGTTTATTCATCATACAGTCTTGCTACAGACAATATTATAAGCAACACTTTAGTAGCAGAGACAGTAAACCATGGTTTGTTGCCCCAGAATGACTCTAAGACTTTAAATCAAGACATTGAAAAATATGCACCAAATGGCGGTGCCTGTAGCTCAGTGAATAGGACACTGGCCACATACACTGAGGCTGGTGGGATCGACCGAGCCTGGGCCAACTAAAACAACAATGACAATGGCAACAACAACAAAAATAGCTAGGTGTTGTGGCAGGCTCCTGTAATCCCAGCTACTTGGGAGACCGAGGCAAGAGAATTGCCTAAGCCCAAGAGTTTGAGGTTGCTATGAGCTGTGATGCCAGGGCACTCTACCAGGGCAACAGCTTGAGACTCTGTCTCAAAAAAAAAAAAAAAAAAAAAAGAAAGAAAAAGAAAGAAAAGAAAAATCTACACCAATTATAAACTTCAGTGCATAGAATAATATGCTTTCTTCACAGAATATGACAGATAATCAAACCCAAACCATGGATTTATTAAGTGATTTAGAAAACAATCTTGTCAAATAATCTGCCTGGCCAGACATTGGATAATCATAGTCTTTTGTCTGACACAAATCCTGGACCTGATACCCATCTCCCATCTGGCCCAGCTCAGAATAGTGGAATAAATTTTGACATCAAAGACTTCTTTTCAGACTCAAACTGAAGAGAGTGAACTTAGCACCATGAAAACAGAGCCAGTCTTGGAGTCACTAGACATAGAGACCCAAACTGACTTCTTACTGGCAGACACCACCACCCAGTCCTGTGGATGTAGGGGAAATTCTAATTTCTTAGGCTTTGAGATGTTTGACACACAGATACAGACAGACTTAAATTTCTTTTTAGACAGTAGCCTTCATGTGCCTCTGGGAAACACTGCAGCTTTTCCATGAGTACTGACTCATCTGACACAGAGACCCAAACTGAAGGAATTTGCACTGCTAAAAACATACCCCCTCTAAGCTCAGTGCCTGTGTCTCAAGTGGCTAAGGTGCCAGCCGCATACACCTGAGCTGGCGGGTTCGAATCCAGCCTGGGCCTGCCAAACAACAATGATGGCTGCAAGCAAAAAAAAATAGCCGGGCATTGTGGCAGGCACCTGGTGGTCCCAGCTAGTTGGGAGATGGAGGCAGGAGAATCGCTTGAGCCCAGGAGTTGGAGGTTGCTGTGATGCCACAGCACTCAACCCAGGGCGACAGCTTGAGGCTCTTTCTAAAAATAAATAAATAAATAAATAAATAAATAAACCCTCTAAAAAGTAAGGTTCAGTTGAACAACATAGAAACACAGACCATGAGTTCTGGTTTTAAAACCCTGGGGATCTTGTTCTTCATCACCAATGAAACTCAAACAGCAATGGATAAATTTCTTGGCTGATTTGGCCTGGAACACAATGGAGTCTCAGTTCTGCTCTGTAGAAACCCAGACTACATACAGTCTTCCAAATTCCAAAAGTGGAGTCCATGTATGGGGTGGCATTTATCATTTCCTTCTGGATTTGGAAAATGGGGAAAGGAACAATTCTGTTGAATGTAGTAGACATGAAATTGGTGTATAAATGTGAGTGTATGATAAAGTGTAAGATGTTGATATAAAAAAAAAAAAGAAGTGCTCAGTGGCCCAAACAAAAACAATCCAAAAAATCCAACAAAGTATCAATAAGGAGTATGGCATCACTTATAACCCAAAGGATGAAATAAATATCCACAAGTCCATATTGAAATAAATATTTGATTGATAAATCAAAAAATGAGAGAACAGCCAAAATCTCTCACAAAAAAAATTTTTTTTTCAAATACTTTATGTGGACACTCTGCCCTCAAGGCAGTGAGCACAAATCTCTACCCCTTAAGTGGGATTGCACTTAAGTGACTTGTTTCCAAAGAAGACAATATGGAAAGGAAAGGGAAAGTAAAACCAAGAGTTACTTTGTAATGGAGAAACCTGACAAAAAGCCCCTCAGCCAAGTGATGAAGGTCATTATAAAGTGATAAGTCATATTGATAGAATGTACCCCTGATGTGGTATGTCACGAGAATGCCACTTCACCTCTGTAGTGTTCTTTCCAAACAGCTATAACCCTAACCTAGCCATCAGATAAACCCAAACTGCGGAATATTCTACAAACATCTGACAAGTGGTCTACAAAACTATCAAGGCTGTCAGAATAAGAAAAGTCTGAGGACTGCCATTGTCAAGAAGAACTCAAGGAGACATGATGACTAAATGTGATTTCCTGGATACAGTCCTGAAAAAGGAAAATACACTGGGTAAAAACTTTTGAAATAAGGATAAAGTGAGGTATCCAGTTACACTAGTTTGCTAATATTGGTTCCTTGGGGTTTTTGTTTTTTGTTGGTTCTTTGGTTGTTTCTGTTGTTGTCTTTAAAGACAGGGTCTTGGCCAGGTACAGTGACTCGCACCTGTAATCCTAGCACTCTGGGAGGCAGAGGCAGGTGCATCGCCTAAACTCGGAGGTTGAGACCAGCCTGAGCAAGAGTGAAACCCTGTGTCTACTAAAAAATTAGAAAAATTAACTGGGCATTGTTGCAGGTGTCTGTAATCTCAGCTACTTAGAAGGCTGAGACAAGGGGATTGCTCAAACCCAGGAGTTTGAGGTTGTTGTGAGCTATGATGCTATGGCACTCTAGCAGAATAAGACTCTTGTCAGAGAATAAACAGAGTAAGAGTAACAGAGTAACAGAATAAGACTCTGTGTCAGAAAATTAAAAAAAAACAACAACAAAGATATGGTCTCTCTGTCACCCAGGCTGGAATGCAGTTGTGCCATCATAGCTTGCTGAAGCCTCAAACTTTAGTCTCAGTGATCCTCCTCCCTCAACCTTCCCAGAACCTAAGACTACAGGTGAACACTACCATGCCAGTTTGGTTCCTGAGTTTTGATAAATGTACCATGGTAATGCAAAATGTTAACAGGGAAATGTAGATGAGGGGCATATGGGAACCTCTTATACATATATTTGTAACTTTTCTATAAATGTAACACTATTCTAAAATTGAGTTGATTTAAATAAAATCACTTCCAGAGATAACCAAGGATTCATCACATAAAAATTCAAGGCATCACCAAAGTTTATGATACTGATTAGGATGTTTTTGCATGTAAGTTTATGGTTTTAGACCAATTCCCAGAGATATTCTTAGAACAGATTAATAAAGACAATAGCCAATATTTATTGCACAGTTATTATGAGCCAGGCACTGCATTAAGTCATTTAAAACACATTAACTCAAGATATGTCAATGTTTATGATGAAGTAACTCATCCAAAAGCATCTTACTAAAAATAACTGGAAGGCAGGCACTTGTCTGGTCACTCCACAATCAAATCTGTATTTTGATTCCTGATTTTGACTTTTGCTTTCCAAAGATAACTTCACTTTGAATCTGGACTTAGTGTAGGAAAACAGGCTGTCGTGTGGCAAGAGTGATGTCATCTTGAAGCAGATCAACATGATGACCAAGGTTTGACTCCACAAACCACAATGTTCCCATAGCATAGATGATCCCATAAAGAAACAATGCCTATAGCATAAATAACTCTTCATCAAGATGTTTATCTGAACTCCCCAGTAGTCACAAGTTTCACAAGACAGTCTGAGGCATGCCCAGCTGCATATGTATTTATCCTAAAAGCTTGCTATGTAAAGGATGTTTTCTGGAGGGCAGGTTCAAAGATCCAGTATCTCTCAGTCACAGAGACATGGCTTCTGTTCCTACGTCTCTGTGTCTATGGTGATGCACCAGACTGAGGAGTGACTGAGCACATGACAGGGAGAAGAACCAACTGTTGGAGAGAAGCAGGGCCAAGAAGAAAACAGGGCTGTGCCCGTACCAGGTGACAAGAGGGAGCACCATCTTCCACTGCTGGGAAGGAGGGTCTATGGGAACCGCTCCATCCTCACCTCCTCTGGGTGGGCTATTTGGATTCATGATCTTGAAGGAGACGATAATACTCCTCCTTTAAGGAGTCTCCTCTCATAGGTAGACTCTCCTCATAGTTCAGAGATATTCATCCCTAAAATAGCACTCAGTCTCCTAAAAATATAATTAATGATTCATTTCAGTGGGAAAAAAACCCTCTAACATCTATTCATGCTAAAATAATAATAAATGCTATCAAAATGAGCAATGCTTCAGTAGTGAACATCAGTCATCACACAGTAGGCAGCATCCTGTCCCCTCTAACAAGCCTAGTAGGCTTGCTCAAAGCACTGCTAGGCTGTGACATCCTAAATACTAAAGACCACATTCCTCCCACCAGGTAGGTATACACATACGCAATTCAACCTTCATGCCAGTTAGAAATTAACATAGAAGTAAAGACTAAAGAAAGTGATTACAACATTGCCAGTGATGGGCAGCTGTATTATTGCTACTAGACACTAATAAACTGGGGTGGCCACTTGGAGAGTCATCAAAGGTGAAGATGTTTCTGGAAGAAAGAATTTGTGTTTAAGGTTGTCATGGGGTGACTTGGCACTCATAGCTCAGTGGTTAAGGTGCCAGTCACATACACTGGGCCGGCAGGTTCCAACCTGGCCTGGGCCTGCTAAAACAACAATGACGGGGTTCTGGTAGCTGAGCTGCAGAGCTCAGAAGTGATTTTTTTGTTTGTTTGTTTGTTTTTTCCTCTCCTGAGACAAATGGCTAGAGTGGAAGCACAGCCCACTGCCACACTTTGGGTTTGTGCTTGGTTCTTTTCTTTCACCTCGGGATTCGTGGGCATCAGGCTGTGATGTGTGCCAAGGGAGGAACTGGGTTTTATACAAAGATGACATTGAAATCCTTGCACCAAGAAGATTCATTTCAAAAGAAATGTACTTATCACTTGAGATACTTGGAGACATTTTGGACTGTCACAAAGGAAGAGGCTCCTGTACAGAAGGAGAGTTAAAGAACAGAAATTTAGCAAATAACCTGGTGGATTAGAGCTGCACCAAGAGAGAAGGTTGAAGAACACACATCAACCCTGCTGAGGCAAGCTGTGACCCCAAGGGTACAAACAAAATGTACAAAATCCATCACCAAGTGGACGGGAGTCCCCTCCCCCATGAGAATGGCTCGGAGGACCCCATAACCAAACAAGCAGAGTTCAAAAGTCCTCCCATTAGACTCCATGGGAGAGACTCTCTAAAAACTGGACCTACTTCCCCTACTAGGATGCCATGGCGCTCTCCTGCCAGGCATAAAACTGTATAAAACTGTATATATTCTCTACCTGCAATTCTGAGCACCTAGCACTTCTCTCCACTCTCACTCTGAGGTCTGGAGGCCTGTCCTACAGGAGTCCACATTCTTGGATGATTTCTCGAGGGGTGTGGACAGGGCCTCGGCTGCAGCTGGTCAGTGCTGATTCTGCAGCATGAGAGTGAGGAGAGGACGGTTGACTGAGAGGGAACCACACTGGGGTAGCGGTGCCCCGAGGCACAGAGCAGCAGCTGTTTTGGGCAACAATAGGGCTCACTCCCGGATATTCTGGAGTCACACCCCCTGTCTCTCTGGGCAACCAGACGAGGCCGAGCATCTTCTCAGGTGGCAATCACCAGTGGAACAGATCTGGGATGGAAACGTAGGCCCCATGAGTAAAGGGTTTGCCTGAGGTGGTATTGGCCTGGGTGGAGCATGGGGACTAGAAAATACATGCGCAATGCCGGCTGACTCCCAGGGTCCGGCTGACCCAGAGGATGACTTTACTGAGCCTAAGATGCACCCAGCCCCCAGGGGATCATCATCCTAGACAAAGGACGGCAGGAGGCTAGAACTGATAGCTAACTGTGCTGTGAATACAAACCTGCAGGAGCAAAGACAGGGCCTGAGGTGCAGGTTCTGTGAACTTAAAACAGCTTCTCTTCTGCAGGGGAATTTAGCCAGGACAGAAAAAAATTCTGCAAAGTTCTTCTGTTCAGTCAGTAACATCAATTATGGGCAGGGCTTAAACTGAGTGAGCACAGGCCTCATCTTCCCCTGCCAGATAGAGGCAGAGAGCAGCGGCCTGGCTGAGGAGACATAGATATCCTTGTGATTCAGGCAGGTGCAAACCCCTGGAGTAACTGGAGGCAACTGGTTCAATGGAGGCATTGGAGGCAACTGCTCATTGGAGGCAACTGGTTCAATGACTGGGTGTGACAGAGGTGCAAGGTGGGGAAGGAGGCATCAAACTTCCCAGACTAATCTATTTGCTGGGTGGGTCCTCCTGACCTTGCAGAGCACCAGAGCAAGTCATATTTGAGTTATCAGCAGACTCCTGTGATCTAGTTGCCAGAGACCTTTTAAACTCTTCCACCTGAGACAGGTGCTGCCTGAGACAATTGATTTGGACCTTATAAACTGAGCCAATAGCCCAAGGACTATCCAAGTGGTGCCCTGGGTGTGTGGTTGTAGGAAGGTTTGATTTTCCTTTTCCAATTGTTGCCTGTGGGGGGGGGGGGTGATGTAATTGCTGGTATTTCTCCACAGCTGAGAGTTCAACCGAGAGTAAATGTTTCACTAGGGTCAGACAGAGACCAGCTGAAAGTAAGACAGAGCCACTTAGCTCCACCACACCAAACAGGTCCCCAGTTTCTCAGGCTGTAGCACTGTATGGGTCCTCGACAAAGCTCCAGGGGAAAAGTCAAAGGGTGTAAAATAATCATGGGGTGCAATCAGCGTAAAAACTCTGATAACATGTATAACCAGAGTAGATCAACCACCCCAAGAAAAGATATGGCACATGTAACAGAAGATCCCATTCATAAACAGATGGCCGAGATGTCAGAAATCGAATTCAAAATTTGGATTGCAAATAAGATTAATACAATGGAGGAAAATTTAGAATTAGAAATTCAAGGAGCAATTCTAAAGTTGAAATTAGAAATTCGAGGAGAAATTCAAAAGTTGTCTCAAGAATTCAATGAATTTAAAGTCAAAATCACCAAAGATTTTGACACATTGAAGCAAAAATTTGCAGTCCTCAAAGATCTGAAAAATACAATACAATCCCTCAGTAACAGGATGGAGCAAGCAGAAGAAAGGACTTCTGACATTGAAGACAAAGCTTTTGAACGCTCCCAAACTCTCAAATAGGAAGAGAAATGGAGAGCAAAAATGGATCATTCTCTCAGAGCGCTCTTGGATAATTCAAAGAAGGCTAATATCCGCCTCATTGGAATACCTGAAAATGATGAAGTAGCTTCAAAAGGCACAGAGGCTCTTCTCCATGAAATTACCGTATATACTCGAGTATAAGCCAAGTTTTCTCAGCACAAAATTTGTGCCGAAAAACCCAAACTCAGCACAAATTTTGTGCTGAAAAAAACTCGGCTTATACTCGAGTATATACGGTATGAAAGACAATTTTCCAGACATGCCAAGAGATTCTGAAATTCAGATAGCAGACACTTTCAAAACACCAGCACGACTAAACCTGAACAAGACATCCCCCAGGCACATCATAATTAACTTCACTAAAGTTAATTTGAAGGCAATTATTCTGAAAACAGCCAGACATAAGAAGACCATAAAATACAAAGGGAAGAATATTAGAATGACTGAAAATCTCTAACCTGAAACCTTTCAAGCCAGAAAAGGGTGGTTATCGACTTTTAATCTCTTAAAACAAAATAACTTTCAACCCTGGATCCTGTATCCAGCTAAAGTGAGTTTCATTTATGATGGAGAAATTAAATACTTTAATGACATTCATATGTTGAAGAAATTTGCCATAACCAAACAAGCTCTTCAGGATATTCTCAGACCTATCCTCCATAATGACCAGCCCAATCCTCTACCACAAAAGGAAACTCATTTAGAAACTTTTGATCAAACTCCAACTTCCACAGTGGCGAAAGGATTAAAAATGTCCACTGGATGTTCAAAAAACTTGATACCCCAAATTTTACCAGATTTATCAATATTCTCCATCAATGTGAATGGCTTAAACTGTCCTCTAAAGAGGCACAGGTTAACTGACTAGATACAAAAACTCAGGCCAGATATTTGCTGCATACAAGAGTCACATCTTACCTAAAAAGATAAATATAGACTCAGGGTGAAAGGATGGTTTTCTATATTTCAGGCAAATGATAATCAGAAAAAAGTAGGTGTTGCAATTCTATTTGCAGACACAATAGGTTTTAAACCAACAAAAGTAAAGAAGGATAAGAATGGTCACTTCATATTTGTTAAAAATACTCAATATGATGAGATTTCAATTATTAGTATTTATGCACCCAACCAGAATGTACCTCAATTTATAAGAGAAACTCTAACAGACATGAGCAACTTGATTTCCTCCAGCTCCATAATAGTCGGAGATTTCAACACTCCTTTGGCAGTGTTGGATCAATCCTCCAAATAAGAAGCTGAGCAAAGAAATTTTAGATTTAAATCTAACCGTCCAACATTTGGATTTAGCAGACATCTACAGAACATTTCATCCCAAGAAAACTGAATGCTCATACTTCTAATCAGCCCACAGAATATACTTCAAAAGTGATCACATCTTAGGTCACAAGTCTAACCTCAGTAAATTTAAAGAAACAGAAATTATTTCTTGCATCTTCTTGGACCACCATGGAATAAAAGTTGAACTCAGTAACAACAGTAATCTGCATACTCATACAAAAAGATGGCAGTTAAATAACCTTATACTCAATGAGAGCTGGGTCCGAGATGAGATTAAGAAGGAAATTACCAAATTTTTAGAACAAAATGAAAATGAAGACACAAATTACCAGAACCTCTGGGATACTGCAAAGGCAGTCCTAAGAGGGAAATGTATAGCACTGCAAGCCTTCCTCAAGAAAATGGAAAGAGAGGAAGTAAATAACTTTATGGGACATCTCAGGCAACTGGAGAAAGAAGAACACTCCAACCCCAAACCCAGTAGAAAAAAATAAATAACCAAAATCAGAGCAGGATTAAATGAAATTGAAAACAAAAGACTTATACAACAGATCAATAAATCAAAAAGTTGGTTTTTTAAAAAAGTCGATAAAATAGATAAACCTTTGGCTAACCTAACCAGGAAAAAAGGAGTAAAATCTCTAATCTCACCAATCAGAAATGACAAAGACAAAATAATAACAGACGCCTCAGAAATTCAAAAAATCATTAATGAATATTACAAAAAACCTTATTCTCAAAAATATAAAAATCTGAAGGACATTGACCAATACTTGGAAGCATGTCACCTAAAAAGACTTAGCCAGAATCAAGTGGAAATGTTGAACAGGCCAATATCAAGTTCTGAAATAGCATCAACCAAACAAAATCTCCCCAAAAAGAAAATTCCGGGACCAGATGGTTTCACGTCAGAATTCTACCAAACCTTTAAAGAGGAATTAGTACCTATATTACTCAATTTGTTCCAAAATGTAGAATAGGAAGGAAGACTATCCAACACATTCTATGAAGCAAATATTATCCTGATCCTCAAATCAGAAAAAGACCCAACAAGATCTGAAAATTATAGACCAATATCACTAATGAATATAGATGCAAAAATATTCAACAAGATCCTAACAAACAGAATCCAGGAACACATCAAACAAATTATACATCATGACCAAGTCAGTTTTATCCCAGGGTCTCAAGGCTGGTTCAATATACATAAATCTATAAGTATAATTCAGCATATAAACAAATTAAAAAACAAAGACCATATGATTCTCTCAATTAATGCAGAAAAAGCTTTTGATAATATCCAGCATCCCTTCATGATCAGAACACTTAAGATAATTGGTATAGAAGGGACATTTCTTAAACTGATAGAGTACGTGTACAGCAAACCCACAGCCAATATCATATTGAATGGAGTTAAATTGAAATCATTTCCACTCAGATCAGGAACAGACTATGTTGCTCATTGTCTCCACTGCTCTTTAACATTGCAATGGAAGTTGTAGCTATTGCAATTAGGGAAGAAATGGCAATCAAGGGTATCCATATAAGATCAGAAGAGATCCAACTTTCACTTTTCGCAGATGATATGATAGTATATCTGGAAAACACCAGGGATTCTACTACAAAACTCTTAGAAGTGTTCAAGGAATAAAGCAGTATCTCATGTTACAAAATCAACATTCATCAATCAGTAACCTTTATATATATCAACAACAGCCACGATGAAAAAAATGTTAAGGACTCTATCCCATTCACAGTAGTGCCAAAGAAGATGAAATATTTGGGAGTTTACCTAACAAAGGACATGACAGATCTCTATAAAGAGAACTATGAAACTCTAAGAAAAGAAATAGCTGAAAATGTTAACAAATGGAAAAACATACCATGCTCATGGCTGGGAAGAATCAGCATTGTTAAAATGTCCATATAACACAAACAATATACAATTTTAATTCAATCCCTATTAAAGCTCCACTGTCATACTTTAAAGCTCTTGAAAAAAACAATACTTCATTTTATATGGAATCAGAAAAAAACCTTGAATAGCCAAGACATTACTCAGAAATAAAAACAAAGCAGGAGGAATCATGCTACTGGACCTCAGACTATACTATAAATCAATAGTGATCAAAACAGCATGATACTGGCACAAAAACAGAGAGGTAGATGTATGGAACAGAACAGGAACCAGGAGATGAACCCAGCTATTTACCATTATTTGATCTTTGACAAGCCAATTAAAAATATTCAGTGGGGAAAAAACTCCCTATTTAACAAATGGTGCTGGGTGAACTGGCTGGTGATCTATAAAATACTGAAACTGGACCCACACCTTTCACCATTAACTAAGATAGACTCTCAATGGATAAAAGATTTACACTTAAGACATGAAACTATAAAAATACTTGAAGAAAGTGCAGGGAAAACTCTTGAAGGAATCAGCCTGGGTGAATATTTTATGAGGAGGACCCTCAGGCAACTGAAGCAGTATCAAAAATACAGTACTGGGACCTGATCAAACTAAAAAGCTTCTGCACAGCCAAGAACAGAGTAAGCAAAGCAAGCAGACAGCCCTCAGAATGAGAGAAAATATTTGCAGGCTATACCTCCAATAAAGGTTGAATAACCAGAATTCACAGAGAACTCAAATGTATTAGCAAGAAAAGAACAAGTGATCCCATCTCAGGATGGGCAAAGGACTTGGAGAGAAACTTCTCTAAAGAAGACAGACACACGATGTACAAACACATGAAAAAAGGCTCATCATCCTTAATCACCAGAGAAATGCAAATCAAAACTACTTTGAGATATCACCTAACCCCAGGAAGAGTAGCCCACATAACAAAATCTCAAAACCAGAGATGTTGGCGTGGATGTGGAGAAAAGGGAACACTTTTATACTACTGGTGGGAATGTACACTAATACATTCTTTTTGGAACATGTTTGGAGAATATTTAGAGATCTAAAAATAGACCTGCCATTCGATCCTATAATTCCTTTACTAAGTATATACCCAGAAGACCAAAAATCACAATATAACAAAGACATCTGTACCAGAATGTTTATTGCAGCCCAGTTCATAATTGCTAAGTCATGGAAGAAGCCCAAGTGCCCATGGACCCATGAATGGACTAGCAAACTGTGGTATATGTACACCATGGAATATTATGCAGACTTAAAGAAAGATGGAGACTTTACCTCTTTCATGTTTACATGGATGGAGCTGGAAGAAAAAGTATCCAATGTACTCAACCCTACTATGAAACTAATTTATGGCTTTCATATGAAAGCTATAACCCAGTTATAACCTAAAAATATGGGGAAGAGGGAGAGGGAGGGAAGGGAGGAAGGAAGATGGGCGATGGTCGAAAGGAGGGTGATTGTTGGGATTATACCTATCTGCATCTTACAAGGGCACATGTGAAACTTACTAAATGTATAATATAAATGTCTTAACACAATAACTAAGAAAATGCCAGGAAAGCTATGTTAACCAGTGTGATGAAAATATGTCAAATGGTCTATAAAACCAGTTTATGGTGCCCCATGATCGCATTAATGTACACAGCTGTGATTTAATAATAAAATAAAATAAATAAATAAATAAAACAATGACAACTACAACAAAAATATAGCAAGGAGTAGGCGGCGCCTGTGGCTCAGTTTGTATGGCGTCGGTCTCATATACCAAGGGTGGCAGGTTCAAACCCGGCCCCTGCCAAATGGCAACAACAACAACAAAAATAGCCGAGCACTGTGGCAGGCACCTGTAGTCCCAGCTACTTGGAAAGCTGAAGCAAGAGAATCACTTAAGCCCAGGAGTTGGAGGTTGCTGTGAGATGTGACGCCACAGCACTCTACTGAGGGTGACGTAATGAGACTCTGTTTCAAAAAAATTAAAAGGTGGTCACAGGGTAACAGAGAAGCTAGCTTCAGCAGAGATTCAACAAATTCTGAAATATTTGTCTAGGAATTACAATTTTCAAGAGATTTACAAAACTAAAGCCAATAGAAAATTGTCACTGTGCAGGTGGACATGTGGGTACTTAAGGGAAGAGTCATTTCTTGATGTGTTTGCATTTTCAGCAACAATGATTCAATAAGCTTAATATGAATATTCAATTGTTTATTAAAAGTAGATTAGGAATTGAATTAAGAAATGATTGCTGATGATGGGCAAAGGGGAACAGAGAAAAGAGAGAAGTGGATCTGAGAAATCCAAAATCTGTTGCAAAGTGCGATAGTCTGAAAGCCTGGGGTTTTCAAGCAGACTGTCTTGCCAGAACTTCTCCCTTCCCCCAGCAAGACTTGGTTCAGAGGTCACTGAATACTGAGAGTCAAGGCTTGAAGGAGGCTGGGCTGCCCTCTCAGGGAGAATGAGTGCTTTGGGGGAGATAGGGAATGTTGAACATATTGGAGACAGGACAAGCTTCTAAACCTCATTAACCGAGAAAAAGTCTCTCAGGAAAAGATAGGGAGAAAAATATCTCCTTTCTTTTGTCATCTCAGTATGGGCAGAAGCATCAGCTTGTCTGCGCACCAGGCTTCCCAAGGGTTAATTACCACTCCTGATCCCATGTCTGTTTGTGTTAAGATCATAAATAACTTAGAGTAATAATATTAAGAGGTAAATCAGTTTAATTAACATAGTTAAAGAAATAGTTCAGTTAGAAAATGCAAGCCCAGGGGCAGCACCTGTGGCTCAAAGGAGTAGGGCACTGGCCCCATATGCCGGAGGTGGCAGGTTCAAACACAGGCCCGGCCAAAACTGCAAAAAAATAAAAAAAGAAAAAAAGAAAGAAAGAAAATACAAGGCCAGGCTCCACACCTATAGCTCAAGTGGCTAAGGCACCAGCCACATACATGGGAGATGGCAGGTTCAAAGCCAGCCCAGGCCAAACAACAATGACAACTATAACCAAACATAGCTGGGTGCTGTGGCCAGCACCTGTAACCCCAGCTACTTGAAAGGCTGAGGGCAAGAGGATCATGTAAGCCCAAGAGTTTGAGGTTGCTTTGAGCAGTGGTGCCATGGCACTTTACCCAGGAAAACAGCTGGAGATTCTGTCTCAAGAAAGAAAGAAAAAGAAAAATACTTTAAGGTTTTCATTGTTTCTGTTTTGTTTTGTTTTAGTATTATATCATTTTTCCTTTGATTCTTTTATAAATCCAATTTAGTTATTTGATTGAAATTATTTCCAGATACCAAGTAAATAACTAAATGTAGCCCTTACAGAGTAAGGATACTAATTACCTACAGGGTAACTAGTTTCCCAAAACAAGAGATAAAAACTGGAGAGAACTTCACTTGTTTATTTATTTATTGTTAAATAATACCTACGTACATTAGTGCAATCAAGGGCTACAATGTGCTGGTGTCATATGCAATCTGAAATAATCTCATCAAACTGTTTAACATAGCCTTCATGGCATTTTCTTAGTTATTCTATGTAGACATTTGTATTCTGCATTTAGTAAGTTTCACCTGTACCCATTCTAAGATGCACTGTTGGTGTGGCTCCACTCATTATTTTCACTCCACCCTAACCTACCCCCTCCCTTCCCCTCACTTAATCCTTTCCCCATATTCTTGTGCTATAGTTGCGTTATATCCTTCATGTGAAAGCTATGAATTAGCTTGATAGTAGGGCTGAGTACATTGGATACTTTTTCTTCCATTCCTGAGATACTTTGCTAAGAAGAATATGTTCCAGCTCCATCCATGTAAACATAAAAGGGGTAAAGTCTCCATCTTTCTTTAAAGCTGGATAGTATTCCATGGTATACATGTACCACAATTTCCTAGTTCATTCGTGGGTCGATGGGCACTTGGGCTTCTTCCATGACTTAGCAATTATGAATTGGGCTGCAATAAACATTCTGGTACAGATGTCTTTGTTATATTGTGGTTTTTGGTCTTCTGGCTATATACCTAGTAAAGGAATTATAGAATTATAGAATGGCAGGTCTATTTTTAGATCTCTAAGTATTCTCCAAACATCCTTCCAAAAGGAACATATTAATGTGCATTCCCACCAGCAGTGTAGAAGTGTGCCCTTTTGTCCACATCCATGCCAACATCTCTGGTTTGGGGATTTTGTTATATGGGCTACTCTTACTGGGGTTAGGTGATATCTCAAAGTAGTTTTGATTTGCATTTCTCTGATGATTAAGGATGATGAGCTTTTTTCATGTGTTTGAACATCGTGCGTCTGTCTTCTTTAGAGAAGTTTCTCTTCAAGTTCTTTGCCCACCCTGAGATGGGATCACTTGTTCTTTTCTTGCTAATACGTTTGAGTTCTCTGTGGATTCTGGTTATTCAACCTTTATGGGAGGTATAGCCTGCAAATATTTTCTCCCATTCTAGGGCTGTCTGCTTGCTTTGCTTACT
>CAUYPK010033491.1:0-40247 GCA_963574355.1 Loris lydekkerianus
CCAAAAAAAGATCATGGTTACTGTATGGTGGTCAGCGGCTGGTGTGATTCACTATAACTTTCTGCAACCAGGCCAAACCATCACAGCAGAGTCCTATTGTGAGAAAATCGACGAAATGTACCGAAAAGTGCGTCAGCAGCAGCCAGCACTGGTCAACAGAAGAGGTCCGATCCTGCTCCACGACAACTCCCGGCCACACGTCTCACAAATCACTGTCCGAAAATTAAAGGAATTGAGCGTCGAAGTTCTGCCCCACCCACCATACTCCCCAGACCTCTCGCCAACTGACTACCATCTTTTCAAGCACTTGGATAACTTTCTCACCGGTAGAACCTTTGCCAATCAGGACCTAGCAAAAACGGCCTTTGTTGACTTCATCGAATCCCAAGCACCCAATTTTTATGCCAACGGAATTAATCGACTTGTGTAACGTTGGGAAAAGTGCACTGATTCAAATGGTGCTTATTTCGATTAAATTGAATAAATAATCACTGAGATATTACAGTTTAAAGTAGACTCATAAAAACGGACAAAACTTTTGAAATGACCTAATATTTATATAAAGTAAAAGCAAATGAATAGACTCTTGGCTCTACTACCTCCCAGGTGTATGACCTTAGTCAAATCATTCCACTGTCTGTGCCTCAGTTTCCTCATCTGTAAAATAGGGGTGATATGGTTTGCACTGCCTAGGGCTGCCCCAAGGATAGTGAGAGAGCTCATCAAAGGCAGATGGATGGCTGCAGCTGGAATTTTGGGTAAGTAGCAATCCAGGGATCTGCACAGAAATCCCCCAGCCAGGGAGAGAGGTCAAACTCCATGTCCTGGCTCACAGACAGCACAGCGCTCCATAGTTCTGGGTATAGTGCCAAGCACAGGTAGGTGGACAAGAAGTAGGACTTTTTTTTCTTCCTACCCCATGTTGCTACCCACTCCTCCCTGCAAACCCTGGTCCCAAGGGCAGGTAACCTGAGAAAGGCACGCAAGGTTGAGAAGCATGACACTGGCGACACAACCCCTAAAAAATAACAGACCTTCAGGATGTCATGACTTTAATGTCCACCCTACCAGGGGCCCCGCTGAGGGTGAAGAAATAAATATAAACTGTTGCATACATTAGAGATGCGGCCTGCCCAGACCCCATCTTGGGGAAGGAGGGTGGGTGCCTGTGGGCCTCGATTTCCCTCTTCCCTAAACTGGGCGAGACACACCACGAGCCTGGAGACTCCCCTAGCAGATGGACGTCCCGGCGCAGACCGGGGGGAGTGCCTCCCGATGTCCACCAGAGGGTGCCAGAGTCCACTCTTGAAGGCTCCCAAGGCTCACGCTCCAATCCCAAGGTGTGCGTCACACATAAGGAGGTCCCAGACCCCTGCCCAGCACGTGACATACCCGGAGGTGGGGCTCCTTTGAGAAGCACACCTACCCAAGTCCTCAAACCCTTGGTTTCTTCACCTTTTCCTCCACCCTGACAACCCAAACGGATATTTTGTTCCCTCCCTTTGAAAGGAGGTAAACTGAGTCAGGCAAGGGCACGGAAACCCGGCACGGGGGTGTGGTGGTTTCTTAGTGAGAGGCAGTGAAGAGAGGGGGCAGTGGCAGGTGAGCCCTGCATCTCCCGACTCACTCATGCGTAGACCTTTTGTTGCCAGGGCTAGAATGACCAGAGGCACTTGGGGCTCGCTCCGGCCACCTCTGCCACCCACCTGCCCTCAGCTGCCTCCTGCCCCAGGTAGGCCCTGAGTCACAGCAGATTGATCTCGTCCAGGTAGCGGGCAAGCACAGAGTCCCGCACGTCCTTGAAGACCTTTCGGATGTTCTGCGTGTCCGTGGCGCAAGTGTAGTGGCTGAAGAGGCGTCGGGAACGCGGGCCCTTCTTGCTGCCCTCGGGGCCATCATTGCAGCTAGTGTACATCCTGGCGTACATGTCCAGGATGAACCTTTTGGCTGCCTCCGCATCCTGCTTAGGACCTGGGGGAAAGGAGTTGGGGAGGTGGGTAAGGTCAGGACCCTCTTTTGGGACATGGGAGAACTCCAAAGACCCCTTTCCCCATAATCAGCCCTGGAAAGGCCCCAGAGACCACCACTCTCAGCACCTTTTTTGTGGATTTATGCCATCTTTGAGATCTTGGCTGGTCACATGACTTTTAGGCCCAGCCAATGGGAGTGTCAAGGAGTAGCTCAGAAGAGTCATGTGACCTGAAACAGATCAATGAGACTCAGCTCTGGGATTCTGAACAGAGCAGTCTTAAAGAGGGGTGCTCTGTTCTCTAGGCTTGGAGCTGGGAATGGTTGGGAGGTTGGAGCTGGAGAGACAAACCACCTGGGATTATGCAGGTAGGGAAACAGAGACCAAGAAAGGGGAAAGGAGTCCCCACAGTCAGCCTGGGTGGGTGCTCTTATGAGGCACATCAGGGAGCTCAATACATATGTATTGAAAGCGCAACATGAAGGAAGTGCTTCTGGAATCCTAGATTTGGGTCCAGCCACTCACTAGTTGGGTTACCTAATATATTAATCTCTGTAACGTCTGAAAGCCTCAGTTTCTTCATTCTGTTTTTTGTTTGTGTTTTGAGACACTCTCACCCTGGATAGAGTGCTCTGGCGTTTCAGCTCATGGCAATCTCAAACTCTTGGGCTCAAGTAATCCTCATGCCTCAGTCTCCCAAGGAGCTGAGACTTTAGGCACCCACCACAACGCCCAGATGGTTTTTCTATTTTTAATAGTGATGGGTCCTGCTCTTGCTCAGGGTGGTCTTGAACTCCTGAGCTCAAGCAATTAGCCCGTCTTAACTTCCCAGAGTGCTGAGATTACAGGTGTGAGCCTCTATGCCCAGTCTAGTTTTCTTTTTCTTAGAAAGAGGATCAGAACAGTTCCAGACCTTGTAGAGTTGTTTCTAAGATTTAATATTGTGCTAAGGACTTAGTGCTTAATAAACAGGATCATTTGAACCCAGGAGTTTGAGGTTGCTGTGAGCTAGGCTGATGCCACAGCACTCTAGCCTAGGCAATAGAGACTCTATCTCTAAAAAAAAAAAAAAAGATTAGGCTGGACACGGTGGCTTGTGCCTGTAATCCGAGCACTCTGGGAGGCTGAGGCTGGTGGATTGCCTGAGTTCATGGCTTCAAGACTAGCCTGAGCGTGGGTGGTGCCTGTGGCTCAGTGAGTAGAGCGCCGGCCCCATATACGAAGGGTGGTGGGTTCGAACCTGGCCCTGGCCAAACTGCAAAAACAAAAAATAGCTGGGCGGGGTCGGCGCCTGTGGCTTAAGCGGCTAAGGTGCCAGCCACATACACCTGAGCTGGCAGGTTCGAATCCAGCCTGGGCCCACCAAAACAACAATGACTACGGCAACCAAAAAATAGCTGAGCATTGTGGTGGGTGCCTGTAGTCCCAGCTACTTGGGAGGCGGAGGCAAGAGAATTGCTTAAGTCCAAGAGCTGGAGGTTGCTGTGAACTGTGATGCTACAGCACTCTACCAAAAAAAAGACTATCCTGAGCTAAAGCGAGACACCATCTCTACTAAAATAGAAAAACTGAGCCAAGAGGATCCCTTGAACCCCGGAGTTACAGGTTGCTGTGCACTATGACGCCATGGCACTCTACCCAGAACAATAGCTTAAGACTCTGTCTCAAAAAAAAAAAAAAAAAAAAAAAATTTAGCAGGTTGTGGTGGTAGCATTTATAGACACATCTACTATGGAAACTGAGCCAGGAGGATTTCTTGAGCCCAGGAGTTTGAGGCTGCAGGGAGCTATCATCGTGTCACTACACACTGGCCCCAGTGATAGAGTAAATCCTTGTTTAAAAAAAAAAAAAAAAAAAAAAATCTATTCACCTTATCCTGTTCCCAAATTCTCTAATCCATGGAATTAGAGAATCTATTCACCTTATCCTGTTCCCAAATTCTCTAATCCATCTGATTCCCAGGCCTGCTCAGCTGGTAAGGGAAGCAATTTTAGGCCACCATCCTGGAAGAACACTTGATGTCTATATCTAAGATCCTGAATCTTATGGAGATAATTGGCTAAAATTGGTTTCCTGGGCTCCAAAATGTGACAAGGCCAGGTTGTCAAACTCTGGCAACATGACCAAAGCTTATGTTTACTGACTATTGACCCAGTGCCAAGCATGTACTAAGGGCTTCATCTACTATGATTGCTTGTGTATTGGGGTGAATAGTTATCTCTCAAAATTCACATCCACCTGGAACCTCAGAATATGGCCTTATTTGGAAATAGAATCTTTGCAGATGTAATTAGTTAAGTTAAAATGAGTTTATACTGAAGTATGGGTCCTAAATCCAGTGACTGGTGGCCTTATAAGAAAGGAGAGGATATAGCAAGAAGACACATGTGAACATGAAGGTAAAGATTAGACTGATGTGTATATAGGCCAAGAAATGCCACATATTCTTGGCCACCACCAGAAGCTGGGAGAGAGGTGTGAAGTGGATTTTCCCTCCTCCAGAAAGAACTAACCTTATCCACACCTTGATTTTGGACTTCTGAATTGTGAAGGAATAAATTTCTATTGTTTTAAGCCACTCAGCTTGAACTACTTTGTTTACAGTGGTCATGGAAAATGAAGGCAGGTTGTCCCCAAGATGGCTGCCATCACTTCCTTCCCCCCTGTATGCACTTGCCATGCCTCCATCAAGAGGTAGAGTTTCTTTATCCTCTTTTAGCATCTTGGCTGGTTTTAGTGGCTGACCAATAGAACGTGAACAGAAGTAACATTCTGCCACTTAAGAAGCTCAATCACGGGAAACAGATTCCATCTGGGCTGAAGTCTATTATGAGACAGCCATATTGTGAGGAAGCTCAAGCCATGTGAGAAGTCCCTGGATTATGAGGCACTAAATGGGGAGATAGAAATAGTGAGAGATGGGAGAAAGGGGAAAAGAAGAGATGTAGGGAAGGAGGCAGGGAAAGACAGAAAGAGGAGAGGCCTAGAGTTTCAAGGCCCCAGACACATAGGAGAAAAGCCATCTTGGAAGTATATGTCCAATCTCACCCACCCCAGCTGATGACACTTAAATCAGAGGTAAAATAACCCAGTTCAACCATTCCCAAATTCCTGACCCACAGAATCATAACAAAGGCAAATGGCCAAGTTAAGTTACTAGGTTTTGGAATAGTTTGTCACTCAGCAATAGCTAAGTGAGATACTTCTATCATCTGGCTTTATCCTCGCAGTAGAGCTCTGTAGAAAATACAAATCTTCCTACCTAGGTCTCTGAATTACCCAAAACTCTACCTCCCTTCTGTAAAATATACTAAGTGATGTCCTTAGTACATCCTTAGAAAAACACTTACTGGTGTTTTTCTATAGTTGGCCCAGCCCTTCGACCCTCTGGATGTGATGAAGGTTTGTTCCCAAACCTGTTCATGACAGTTAGTTGTACATGTCCTGACCAATATGCAGTTCAATGAAACATGACTCAAACCTATTAGTTACAAGAGCCACATGAAAGAGGATTGTTGTATCTGTGGAAACAAAGCTGCGTGCTTTGGAAAGATTGCGAAAAGGCTGGTCATGAATTAAAGAAAAAATTGCTATCCAATTAGGTATAGAGGAGATGACTATGAAAGATTAGAAAAAGTAAAGTTTTGAAGACCTAGGAAAATTCTGGAAATAGTAGACAATGCCTTCTGGGGTGCTTTAGAGCAGGTCTACACAGCAAACATATACTCAAAAGATCTTAGCCCAAATCCCAATAATCAGACAACATGGGTGAAATAAAATATCTAAGGTAAACATAATAGAATGTATCTTTTTAGAATTCTCCCTTTTCCCAATTCCATCGAGTATGAGGGTCTCTGCTAATTTAATACTTTATACCCACTCATCAGAAGGGGAAGCTAACACTCAGAGAGGTCAGGCAGTGGATGGAGTTGGCTCTGGAATCTAGGTCTGAGCTTATTTAAAACTTCCAGTGACTCCACACTGAACTAGGGCCTGGACCTGCTTCTCTCTTGGAAACCGCTTTTGGGAGGTGAAGGGTATAGAAACTTTTAGAACCACTTACCTTGGAAACTGGGGAAGTAGGTAGCCAGGTGGGAGGTGGGGATTTTCTCTTCTAGGATATCAGTTTTGTTGAGGAAGAGGATGACGGATGTGCTTTTGAACCAGGGAAGTTCCAGGATGGTCCCAAACAAGGCCAGGCTCTCCTTCATACGGTTCTGCATTGCAGAAAGAAGTAAGTCAGTGCTCCAAGCAGCCAGCTTGAGTGAGAGACCCTGGAGATGGGCTGTTGGGTGGCCATCCAGGGACTCAGGTGTGGGTCTGAGGGGGATGTGCTCAGTATGGTTTTATGCTTGTGTTGGTTTGAAGAGTATCTTCCCCAAACTCGTCCACCTGAAACTTCAGAGTGTGACCTTATTTGGAGTTAGGGAACTTGAAAATGTAATTAGTTAAGATGAAGCTGTTCTAAATTCAAATGACTGGTGTCCTTGTAAGAAAAGGGAAATTTAGAGTGGGCATAGTGGCTCACGCGTATAATCCCAGCACTTTGGCAAGCTGAGGAGGGAGGATCACTTCAGCCAAGGGATTTGAGACCAGCCTGGGCAACACAGTGAGACCCTTATCTCTGTTTAGAAATGAAAAACAAGAGAGGGCAAGTTGAGGCTGGACGCAGTGGCTCACCCCTGTAATCCTAGCACTCTGGAGGCAGAGGCAGGAGGATTCCTTGAGCTCAGAAGTTTGAGACCAGCCTGAGCAACAGCCGTATTCTGTTCCTACTAAAAATAGAAAAAATTAGCCAGGCATTGTGACAGGCATCTGTAGTCCCAGTTACTCAGCAAGCTGAGGCAAGAGAATAACTTGAACCCAGGAGTTTCAGGTTCAGGTTGCTGTGAGCTAGGCTGATGCCACAGTACTCTAACCTGGGTGACAGAGACTCTGTCTCAAAAAAAAAAAAAAAGAAAGAAAGAAAGAAAGAAAAGTAAGAAAGTTGAAGGCCTCATGGAGGCTCACCCCTATAATCCTAACGACTCTGGGAGGTGGAGGCAGGTGGATTGCTTGAGCTCACCAGTTTGAGACCAGCCTGAGCCAGACCAAGCGAGACCCCATCTTTAAAAATAACTGGGCATTGTGGCGGGCACCTGTAGTCCCAGCTACTTGGGAGGCTGAGGCAAGAGAATCGCTTAAGCCCAAGAGTTTGAGGTTGCTATGAGGTAGATGCCACAGCACTCTACTGAGGGTGACAAAGGCTCTATCTCTAAAAAAAAAAAAAAAAGAGAGAGAGACAGAAAGAAAGTTGAACCCAAACACACAGGGAAGATGGCCCTGTAAGGGCAGAGATAGAGAATGGAGTGAGGTGGTTGCAAACTGAGGGACACCAGGGGTCACCAGGGACTGCCACACTGGAAAAGGCAAGAAAGATCCTCTCTGAGCTCAGAGGGAGCACAGCCCTGCTGAAACCTTGATCTCAACCTTCCAGCCTCCAGAGCTGGGAGGGAATCAGTTTCTGTGGTTTTAAGCCCATTGGTGTGTAGTCATTGGAGACCGCAGCCACTCTCAGAGTGCCCAGTGTCAACCTATGTATGCTGCTGTGTCTAAGTGGCCACTTTGCTGAGCGCTGTTGTGGCTGGGCCAGGTCGTGGGTAACCACAGAGGAAGATTTGAATGTTTTTCCCAAAAGTGTCACATTGCAAGGGGCTGGCTTCATTTTGCACACCTGTCTGCATCTTTGCCTGTAACCGGGCAGGAGTCTACACCCATGTACAACGAACGTCTGAGAGGGTCTGAGTATGGGAAGTCCCATGTCCATATCAGTGGAGATACCCAAGTGTCTAGGATCTTCTGATTGGGCATATTTAGTCATATTTAAATATTAATACAGGGCAGTGCCTGTGGCTCAGTGGGTAGGGCACCGGCCCCATATACCGAGGGTAGCGGGTTCGAACCCGGTCCCAGCCAAACTGCAACAAAAAATAGCTGTGTGTTGTGGCAGGCACCTGTAGTCCCAGCCATTCAGGAGGCTAAGGCAGAATCACCTAAGCCCAGGAGCTGGAGGTTACTGTGAGCTGTGATGCTACAGCACTCTATGGAGGGCGATAAAGTGAGACTCTGTCTCTAAAAAAAATAAATAAATAAAATTAAATAAATAAATATTAATACAATGAGGTATCAAATGTCTTATGTTATAGGTTGAATCATGTCCCCTCAAAATCCATATGCTCAAGGCCTTGCTCCCAGGACCGCGGAAAAGGACCCTCTTTAGAAACAGGATCATTGCAAATAGAGTTAATTAAGCTGAGGATATAATGGAGTAGGATGGGCCCTAATCCAATGACTGGTGATCTTATACAAGGGGGAAATTTGGATATACACAAGCACACAGGGAAAACATCATGTGAAGACAGAAGCAGAGATCAGGTGAAGCTTCTAAATGATAACGCCCAGGATGCCAGCCACCGTGAGGAGCCGGGAGAGGCCTGGAGCAGACCCTCCCTCGTGGCTTCAGAAGGAACCAGTCCTGCCCACACCTTGGACTTCCGGCCTCCGGAAGAACTGTGAGAGGACAAATAACTGTCATTTAAGCCATCCAGTCTGTGCAAATTTATTACAACAGCCCCAGGAAACAAGTTCAACTGCTGTGGCTGGATTCAAGGACAAGCTGTGTGAGAGGGACCTGGAATTCATCCTGTCTGATTCAGTCTGAAAGTCAAAATTATAACATCCGACTCTCAGATCTCCAAATTGTCTGTGCAAAACTTGAACCTGGAGAAATTCATGCCTGTCGTGTAATAATGTGCCTGACCTCTATGCTCGGGTGTTAAATACGAGAACTAGGACAGACAGTCACGCTCGCAAAGGGGAAGTGGCCTCAGGAGACCTGTTTTGCTTTGTTTTTTTCCTATGATGGCTGGGCTCATGTGTGTGCAAGTGGCTGTGCCTCGGGGCTGGGGTGTCCCTGTATGCACATGTGTGCTTGTGTGACGGAGGATGTGTGTGCAACTTACTACAGAATGTGTCTGTGAATGAGTGTGACAACAGCCCAGGTATTCCTTGGTGTTGCCAACAGCACGTGTACAAGAATGTGGAGTGGGGTGTGTGTGTGTCTGGGATCCTGGCCATGCAAATACTGTGGGTCTGTCTCTTGGACTATAACAACAGTCTGACCATGAAAAGGTGAAGCGTCAAGCTCAAAGCCACTCCAGGCACACTCATGATGTCCTGGCCCTCTCACCTCCTGGTTGTTCTCCTCAAGGCACTGGTCATACTCGCTCAGCGAGGCCAGGTAGATAAGGGCGATCACATTCTCAAAGCAGTGAATCCACTTCTTGCGCTCTGACTTTTGGCCCCCGACATCCACAATCCTATCAGGAACCAGGATGACCCTTTCAGAGCTCAGGACCCTGCTGTTGTGTGATACCCCATGCCCCAGTCACGGCTGAGACATGCCAATATCAAAATAGCAGCTGGGCACAATGGCTTGCACCTGTAATCCCAGAACTCTGGGAGGCTGAAGCAGGATGATCGCTTGAGCCGACGAATCTGAGACCATCCTGAGCAAGAGTGAGACCCCATCACTACTAAAAATATTAAAACAAGGCTGGGTGCGGTGACTCATGCCTGAAATCCTACCACTCCGGGAGGCCGATGCGGATGGATTGCTTGAACTCACGAGTTCAAGACCAGCCTGTGCAAAAGCAAGGCCTTGTCTTCTACTAAAAATAGAAAAACTGAGGCAAGAAGATCACTTGAGCCCAAGAGTTGCAGGTTGCTATAAGCTATGACACCACGGCACTCTACCCAGGGCAACAGCTTGAGACTCTGTCTCAAAAAAATAAATAAAATAAAAATAAATAAAAATAGAAAAACTATGGCTTGGCACCTATAGCAGAGTGGTTACGGCACCAGCCACATACACCAATGGTGGCGGGTTCAATCCTGGCCTGGACCAGCTAAACAACAGTGACAACGGCAACAAAAAATAACTGGGCGTTGTGGCGGGTGCCTGTAGTCCCAACAACTCGGGAGGCTGAG
Organism: Loris lydekkerianus; assembly: GCA_963574355.1. Taxonomy (NCBI): domain Eukaryota; kingdom Metazoa; phylum Chordata; class Mammalia; order Primates; family Lorisidae; genus Loris; species Loris lydekkerianus. The sequence continues at coordinate 9,998 of CAUYPK010033491.1, forward strand.
GCAAGAGAATCACTTAAGCCCAAGAGTTTGAGGGCATAGTTAGGTTCTGTCTAAAAAAAAAAAAAAAAAAACAAAAAGACAGAAAGGAAAACTAGCCCAACATTGTGGCAGGTGCCTGTAGTCCTAGGTACTCAGGAGGCTGAAGCAGGAGTATCACCCCAGGATTTTGAGGTTGCTGTGAGCTATGATTGTGCTGCTGCCAGCCCCTGAGCCAAAGCCTTTTGTACATTATTGTCACCTCTGAGAGGCAGGGATGAATCTCATACCCATTTTACTGATAATGAAACTGAGAGCAGGGGGAGGAGGGGCTCTCCCAAGCTTCTTGCTGCACCGGGCTGCCCACTTTCTATCCTGCAGTAGAAAGTAGCAGGTTGGAGAGATCTGGTTTGGGCTGTGTGACATGGAGGGAAATTGCCAAACATACCCAGAACTCAGTTTCTTCATAAGTAAAATGGGACCGTTGTGTTCTGGCTGACCATGGAATGTCTAGTGGCCCCACAGGTGGAAGTGAGGACTATTCCCAGAGCGAATGCTGTCCCCTCCATCTGTGGCACAGAGGAGTGCCTGCCTCCACCCCACACACCACAACAAAAGCCTGAACCCACCCCCACCTTCCTGTTCTCTCTTCTGAGAAATGTGGGTCACTGATAACAGTCTATGCGTCATTTCCCTGGGGATGCGACCGTTACTCAGGAAATGCCAGAGCAGAGGCTTTGGACAGGCCTGGGCCAGAAGCCTCAAGCAAGAAGGGGCTTGCCCCCTTGTATGAGAGGGGAAACCGAGGCCAGTGACTAGGCAGTCAGGCTGTGGCCGGTGCCTGTGTCTTCTGATCCCTGAGGCCAACTCCTCTCCTGTGTCTTCAGAGTCCTTTGAACCCACCACATGCAGAGCAGGACAGGAGCATGCAGTGGCCAAGAGTGGGGCTCTGGAGGCTGAGTCAGCTGAGGAAGCTCCGCCATCATCCCCTCTGCACTCATTCCTTTCACTGATCTCGCTCCTTGGCTTGAGAACATTCTCAGATCTCCTTACCTAAAAATCACCTCCTCTGCACAGCCTTCCCTGTGTACTTCCTAAAGCCTCTACCTTTACTCCTCAATGTTTACCCACCCACCCATCCAATGATTCACTCATCCAGCCACTCACTCACCTATCCACCCATTTCATGAGTGTTCATTCACTCATCCATTCACCCCTCATCTATCCAACTACCCACCCACCACCCACCCATCCATCCAGCCATCCATTCATTCATCCATCCACCCATTTGCCCACCCACCCACTTATTCATCCATTTGTGCATTCATCTCCTCACCCATCTACCCACTAATCCATCCAGCCAGCCATCCTACCCAGTCCATCCATCCAGCCATCCATTCACCTATCTATCCATCTATCTGTCCATTTATGCACTCGCCCATTCACCACTCCACTCATCTATCCAACCACCTACTTATCCATCCACTCACCCATCTATTTATTCACTTGTCCATTTACTCATTCACTTATCCATCCATCCATCCACCCATCCATCCATCTACTCATTTCTTCCCTTTCATCCTTCCAACCATCCACCCACATATGCCAACTTCCACTCTGCCCTTAAGCTGATTCACTAAACAGGAAGAAGAATCAAACTCAGCCCCTAACCTTGTGATGCTCTCCATCTGAAGGAGAAGACTTAAGGTAGACAGATCTCATGGTAAACAGATCAACTATGGCAGAGTCCAGAACAGCATGTTTGGGAGATCCAGGGAAAAGAGGGATCCAGCAGGGTTAGGCTGAATGCAAAATCTGTCTCAGGGCATTGTCTTGCACCCTTCTCAGCTCTCTGCAACCACCTCATGAAAAGGGACCTTGCTAAGGTCACTGATGACCCCATCCAAGTCTTTTCTCTTATGTATTCTTCTTGACCTTTGATATTGGGAATCTCTTTTTTGGCCACTCACACTTCTGTCTTCCAGCTCAGGCCTCTCTACAATGCTCCCAGGTCCTTCAGACTCAACCTGCCCCAGAGGATTTCATCATCTCATCACCCCCCAACCTCACTGGCTCCAACATCTACTCCCATCACCTTGACAAGAAACCTGGAGTCATTTTGGGCTTCCTATTCTAATTCCCACACTCACCTAATCCTGTCCATTCCACATCAGAAACGAGTCTTGCATCCTCCCATCATTTGCATGCCCAGCTTTTCCTGTCTGGACCCTGACTCCTGCTTCTTCCTGAGTCTCCTGACATCAAACCTCCCCTCATAGAGTCCATCTCCTGAAATTAACCACTACAGATCCTTCCCTTTGATCTTCTCCCAGCCCCAAATCCATCCCTCTAGCCTAGCCCTGACCACATAGTCTCTTTTTCCTCCTCCTCAACAGCCCTCAAAATTGGGACTAGTGAACTCCTATTCATCCTTCAACACCCCAATACCCATGTCCCCTCCTCCAGAAAGATCTCTCCTCCTGGAACTCTGGTGCCTCACTTTGGGCTCCTCCCTCCTACTTCTCAAGGCCCCAGCTCCTTTGTCCCTATTGTAGGAATGGTTCCCTGCTCCCCTGGGTGGACTAAGCACTCACCGTAGGTTGGTTTTCTGCACGGAGAAGCAATACTCATTGATGCCAGTGGTGGGCATGCGGCTGCGCAGCACATCCTGTGCTGTGGGCACATAGCCCTCCTCAGTGATGCGCTCCAGGTGGGACAGATAGCTGCGGGGGAGGAGTCCTAAGGCCTGGCCTCACAGCCAGACACCTACGCAGGGCCCAGTGAGGACCCAGCTGGGGCAGGGGAGCTCCTTGGGTGGGGCTGGGGTCTCTGGGGTTTACAGATGGCCCATGAGGCAGTGAAGAATCAAGGGGAAGCAGCTTCACTCAAAGAAGCAGGAACCCAAAGAAGGTGTGATGTCATGGATAGTCTCACTGGGAAATGGTGTCACCTCAGGAAAGCTGTCACCCAGGGGTGGTACTGCCCCAGGAACAGTGACAGCCTGGGAATAGCCTCCTGGCTAACAAATCACTCTGGACATCCAATCCTGGGAAGGACATCACTCAGGAGCAGGATACCTCACTCCAGGGAACTGTCTTGCTGTGAGGAGTGGGACAGCCTGGCCCCTGCCCTCCACCCCTCCTGACATGCCCAGAACCTGCAGATCCCAGACTCACTACACTGCTGAGTCCAGCAGATGAAACTCGCGCCGGCGCTCGTAACAGGCCCGGATGCCAGCATCCCTCCACAACCACTGCATGGCCACAGCGAAGCGCTTCTCGAAAGAGGTCACTTTGTAGGGGTCCTGGCTCATGACCAGGCTGGCGTGGTGCTGGGGAAAGGACAGACACTCCCAGTGTCTCATGTCAGCCCCAAAGCCTTTGGACTAGCTATGACTTTCTCAGAAACTTGCTGGGTTTAGAAAGATGATGTGGTGGCTCTGTGCCCATAACACAGTGGTTACAGCACCAGCCACATACACCATGGTTGATGGGTTCAAACCTGGCCTGGGCCAGCTAAAACAACGACAACTGTAACAAAAAATAGCCAGGCATTGTGGCAGGCACCTGTAGTCCCAGCTACTTGGGAGGCTGAGGCAAGAGAATCACTTAAGCCCAAGAGTTGGAAGTTGCTGTGAACTGTGACACCACAGCACCCTACCTAGGGTGACATAGTGAGACTCTGTCTCAAAAAAAAAAAAAAAAGAAAGATGATGTGGTGCCATCACCCTGGCAGGGTTGAGTGAGACTCAGGTCACCCTCCCCAGCAACTCAGGGTTTGAAGGGCCATGGTCCTGCTTTGGGGTCCCAAGGGACCACAACCCAAGCCAGGAGGCTCACCTTACTCTCTGGCCTACTGAAGGGAATCTGGAGCCGGTCCATGGCCTCGATCATGGCTTGCATGGACACAAAGATGTTCTGGTAGACAAGGGGCCTGAAGCCCTTGCGGTCCTCCTCCGAGTAGCCGGCGCCATGGATGATCCGCATCTGCTTGATGAACGTGCTCTTCCCACTCTCGCCAGGGCCTGGGGAGATGAGGCCACCAAATTGCTCAGCCCTCCTAGGGGCTCAGACACCCCCACCACATGCCAGACCTCCTCAGCTCAGACTCCAGCATAGCCAGAGCCTTGCCCTACAACCCTGGGCTGGTGACTGTGTCACTCCGTGCCTCAGTTTCTCCCTCTCTAAAACGTGGACCACAGTAGACCCTGCCTGCTAAATCAAAGAGAGGGTCAAATGAACTCATTGTAAAACACTCATAGCAGGGTTCTCGAGCTACACCTCCGTAAGGGCCAAATCAAAAACAATAACACACACAAAAAAATTTTTTTTGAAACAGAGTCTCACTATGTTGCCCTCAGTAGACTGCCGTGGCATCACAGCTCACAGCAACCTCAAACTCTTGGGCTCCAGTGATTCTCTTGCATTGGCCTCCCAAGCAGCTGGGACTATAGGCGCCCTCCACAACGCCCAGCTATTTTTAGTTGCAGTTGTCATTGTTGTTTTAGCTGGCTCCAGCTGGGTTCCATAACTACTGTGCTACAAGTGCTGAGCCTTGGTTATTACAATTTTAAACAATTGGAAGAAATCAAAATAGTATTTCATGATGTGAAAATTATATGAAATTCAGTATCCCTCAATTTATTGACACACAGCCATGCTCCTTTGTTCACACAGCTCCTAGGGCTGCTTTTTTGCTGTGAGGGCAGAGCTGAGTGGCCAAAACAAAGATTGGCCTGTAAAGCCAAGAATACTTACTGTCTCTTGACAGAAAAACTTTGCTGACCCCTGGCTTACAGCCATGGTCCACATTATTATATGTAATATATAATAATGTATAATATGATAATGTATAATATTATTTACCACCACAACAATTGTAATTATTACTTGCTATAATAATTTCAGGTAGAGGCTCAGCACCTATAGCTCACCAGTGGCTAGAGTGCCAGCCACACACACTAGAGCTGGCACATTTAAATCCAGCCCAGGCCTACCAAACAACAATGACAACTACAACCAAAAAATAGCCAGGCATTGTGGTGGGTGCCTGTAGTCCCAGCTACTTGGGAGGCTAAGGCAAGAGAATTGCTTAAGCCCAAGAGTTGGAGGTTGCTGTGAGCTGTGACTGCATGGCACTCTACCAAGGGCAACATAGTGAGACTCTGTCTCAAAAATAATAATTTCAGGTAGAGAAACTTTAATGAAAGAAAGAAAATAGGAGAAGTAGGGTAAAGAATAATTAGATGACCACCACAGCTGAGCAGTACCTAAAGGGTGGAAGATCACCCTCTCAAAGCAAGATCTGAGAGGGCAGGCGCAGCCTGTGCAAAGGCTACACCTGGTATGTTGGAGGCACAGCAAAGAGCAGAGTAGCTGGAGCAGGGTGAGGAGGGGAGGGCAGGGAGGAGACAGGGCAGGTCATGCAAAGAGTGGTGGGCCCTGAAAAGGACTTGGGCTTTGATACCAAGGGAGGTGGACGCCCTAGAGGGCTGTTAGTGGAGGAGGGACAGGCCCTGACCCCCAGATGCTCACAGGCGCCCTCTGGTGGCTGATATGCAGAGGACAGGGTATTAGGAGTGAGCCGGAGCCCAGGGACCAGGGAGAAAGGGACAAAGCTGGTTGAGGTGAGTGACTGGGGCTGGACCAGGTGGCCACAGTGGAGCTGGAGAGAAGGGGACATATTTGAGAGATATTTGAGAGACAGAATGGACATGGCTTTGCTGATGCACCAGATAAAAGAGCCACAGGCTCTAGTAGAGCCAACCATAGAATTTTAATTGAAACTTGAGGCCCTCTGAGTTCTGGCCCTGTGGGACTGCCAAGGTCATACATCTGTGAAGCCAGCCCTGGGTCTGTGATGACAATACTGGACTCTTTCAGAATCTAGTACTAAAAGCTGAAGACCAGCTCTGCTCCCTGCTGCCTATGCCCTAAAATCCCAAGACCATCTAACCCTCCCCTTCTCTGGGCCTTTGTTTTCTTATCTGTAAAATGGACATGATACACCAGGTGGGGAGGCTCCTCCAGCATGCTGTCACCCCATCCCAGCTCTTGGGAGACACTGGCCTTTCCAGGGATGAGAAGGGGAGTTGGGCCCCCTTCTGCCTCCCAGGTTGAGGATTGCTAGGGTTAGGACAAGAGGAACTGGGACAGGCAGCAAAAAGGGAAGGGGTGGCCTGGCTGGAGCCCAGAAAGAGGAAATGAGAGCAGAGACTGAGAGGCCACGTGCAGCCCCCCTGCACATCTGAAGGCTGGGTGGGAAGGACCTGGGTGGCCATCTCCCTCCTCTGAGCCTAAGGCTCCCCTGGGGTCGAGTCTGTTGGGCTAGAAGTCAAGAAGAAGACTTTTCTATCGCTGTAAAGGACAACTGTGGGAAATTGGGAGAAATTGGCAAAATAGGACTTAAGCCTGCAGGTTGGCTGAGGATGCTGCATCCTCCCAACTGCTAGCTTTTGATCAAGGTCCTACCATTCTTGCTGTTGGGGGGGGGACTCAAACCAACTGAATATTTAGGGGGAAAAAGATATCTGGCCTACAACTTTCAAATAGTTCAGAAAAGCAGGCATACATGCATATTAAATGTATAAATGCATAATAAATAAATTACAGATATAACTGTGCATCATATAAATTATAAGTATATACACATATGCTTATATATAGTATATACAGAGGATGCAAAAAATGTATACACATTTTAAGTGATGTTATCTATGTATTTTCAAAGTTGAATTGAAGGTCCTGTTACTGTCAAGTATACCTAGACATGCTGCACACAACTATTTTACTTGCATATCACACACTTTTTAGGAACAATCAATTTTACTTCCAACAAGATATCTTAAAATGTGTATACATTTTTGGCACCCCTGGTATATATAGTGTATCTATATGATTGCATGAGTGTATCGACATCTACATGGAAAAAGAGGAAATAAAAGAACTGTGGTAAAAAGTTAACATTTATGGAAGAATCCAGGTGCAGCTTTTTAATAAATCTGACATTATTCTAAAATTAAAACTTGGGAAAGACAAACCAAACAGGAAACCTCAATGCAATGTGAGAGTGGATCCTGGAACTGAAAAAGAGTTGGAGTGGAAAAACTGATTCAATTTAGACAAACTCTGGAATTGAGTTAATGGTCACGTATAGTAATGTCTTAATTGCCCAGTGTGACAAATGCTTAGTGGTTCTACAAGATGCTACAGAGAGGGGAAGCTGGTGAGGATTGGATGGGGGTGTCTAGCTCTATCTTCACAACTTTTCTGTACATCTAAAATTATTCCAAGGCTGGAACCAGTGGCTCATGTCTATAATTCCAGCATTTGGGGAGGCTGAGGCAGGAGGATAGATTGAGCCCAGGAAGTCAAGACAAGCCTGGACAACATAGCAAGACCCCACCCCCACACAAAAAAAGCAACATTAGCCAGGCATGGCAGTGTGCACACGTAGTCACAGCTACCTGGAAGGTGAGGCAGGAGGACCACTTCAGCCCAGGAGTTTAAATCTGCAGTGAGCTATGATGACCCTATTGCACTCCAGCCTGAGAGATAAAGTGAGAGCCTGCCTCTAAATAAATAATAATAATAAAAAAATTATTCCAAAGCAAGAAGTTTCTTTTAAAAACAAAACAAAACAAAAACATCCTATGGTCCACAATCTGAAACTCTCCAACACAGGGCTGTATGTGTCTCAGATTCCAGAATTTATGGCAATTTAGGATGGGGACAGGCCAAACTCACTACTACTCCTGCAGTGGAACATAGGAATGTAGTGTGTCAGTGAGATAAACAAACATCCTCCCTCCAGTTCCTGTGGGGCTCCCATGTCGAAACTCAGCGGAACTTTCCAGTTTTCAGAACTTTGGCCATTTGGAGATCAAAGAGGAGGCCATGAGTTCCCTTGCCTTTGACTGAGGGCTCACAGTGTGCTAATAGCTGGACTCCACTGAGCCTTACCACACTAGAGGACAACTCTGGGCCCCTTTTTCATGTGGGGAAACTGAGCCTCAGATTGGTGAAGAGAACTCCTTTGGGTCATGCCACTGGTAAGTGGCCGAGCTGGGATTCGAACTCAGTTCTGTCTGAGTCCAGAGTCTATGGGCTTTCATTTTTATTTTCGCTTTTGAGACAGAGTCTTGCTCAGTCACCCAGGTTAGAGTGAAGTGGCATCATCATAGCCCGCTGCAGCCTCAAACTCCTGAGCTCAAGGGAGCCTCCTGTCTCAGCCTCCTGAGTAGCTGGAACTACAGGTAAGGGCTACCACGCTCAGCTTATTTTTTTTTTTTTAATTTTTTGTAGAGATGGGATCTCACTGTGTTGCCTAGGCTGGTATCGAATTCCTGGGCTCAAGTAATCCTCCTGCCTCAAGCCTCCCAACCTATAGGCTTTTGAATTATTACACCTGGAAGTTCCCTTTACCCTGCCTGAATAATAATAATAACAAAAAGCACAGTGAGTACAATTTAACTCTTACCATTTCCCGGGCCCTGAGCCAAGAGACTCTGTGTATCCTCAGTCAATCCTCACAGATTCCCATTACTTCCTATTTGCAAAGGAGATACAGGGCATCAGAGAGGCTGAGAGACTTGTCTAGGGTCACACAACAAATGGAAGACCAGGAGAGTCAACTCAGGTCCCTAAGAGTCTTTCTACAACAACACAGGACATGGCCATTTGAGGCAGTTAAGCCTCATTAAAATGTCAGTTAGTGTGATTTTTCCATGGACACTGGGACACTAGACAGCTCCTCTGGGTACTGCAGAAGGTGGCATTGGGACCGCCAGCCAGGGAGTCCTCTCTCCCACTTGCCTTCTAACTCTCAGGTCTCAAGTCTCCCCTAGAAGTGCAGAGAATAAACAAAAGTCTCCCAGGCAACAGTTAACTTTATTTTGTTGTGATGCCCTGATTTTTTCCCTTTCTCCTTTTCTATTTCATTAAAGAAAAAAGGAATAAGAATCACAGTTGCTACCCACAACACAGATTTTGTGACTCATGAATGGGTCATAACCCAAAGTCTAAAAAGCTCCACTGGAATCCCCTCTTTGAAGCCCAATACTGTCCTGAAGCCAGGAAGGATCTGGGGCCTCCCCATTGCCCCAGCCTATTCCTATACACTCATAGCTGCTGGGCAGAAACAGGGGGAAGGGTTGGCTTTAGGAAACCCCCCAAAGGCCACACAGCTCAGACAGGAAGTGGCAGCTTCCTCCTTGGGATAGAGAAGGAAGTGGAACCAGGCAGATGCCAGGAAGGAACAGGGTTCGCTGTGCCAAGCCTGGGGCATCATGCAACAGCTCCAGCCAGCACCATCTGCACAAGATCCACCCTCTCCTGGAGACAGGGCTTTTGGGGAGACAGAGCCAGGACTGAGCAGCTGCAGGGGGTGGTGAGAGGCTCAGTTTCTAAGTCTGACTGCTGACTCCAGACAAATCCTGCTGCCTCCCCGAGCCTGTTTCCCCATCTGTCACTGGGATTTTGTGGGTTTTCTCTCTGTGAGGCAGATGACCAGGGAAGTCAGGTACATAGACTGTGGAACCAGAATTTAGGTTCGAATTCCAGCTAGGTGACATTGGGGAAGTCACTCCACCTCTCTGGGCCGCAGTTTCCCCATGTGGGAAAACTAGCAGGACCTACATTCAAGTGCTAAGGACACAGCTGACTCTTCTCATGGCTTTACTCTGACTTTACTCTCTACGATGGTGTTTACTTCATGTGAGGGATAGACCCCCCTCTATGCTGGTCCCCTTGCCATCTTCCTCAAAAGGATCAGCCATCTCCAGGGTAAAAAATAGCCTTTGGATTCAATTCTTGTTTCCAAGAAAGGAGGGAGGTTTAGAGGCAGTCCTCCAGGCTGGGATGGAGTGGTCTAAACCACAGTGCATGGTGCCCACCCTCAGTGCTCAGGGACATAAACAACCTATCCCTGCCCCTTATAGTAGAAGGGGCTTCCTGATTTGAGGCTACCAGAACAGGGTGGTGTGGGTAGAGGATATTCCCACAGACAGGAAGATACAGTGTAACATTTGGGAAAAATCTCTGATTTTCATTCACTCATTCATAAAGCTTTTTTTTTTTTTTTTTTTTGAGGCAGAGTCTCACTGTGTTGCTCTGGGTAGAGTACTGTGACATCATAGCTCACAGCAACCTCAAACTCTTGGACTGGCTCAAGCAATCCTCTTGCCTCAGCCATCCCAGTAGATGGGACTACAGGAGCCCACCACAGTGACTGGCTTCATAAAGCATTTATGAAAAGGCCCTGAGGTGAGGATAAATTAACTTGCAGTGTACAAGGAAAGATCACTAAAACTGACAAACCCCTAATGGATCAAAAGAAAGGAGTGAAGACACAAATGATGGATTATCAGGAATGAAAAAGGGGAGGCCGAGTGCAGTGGCTCACACCTGTAAACCTAGAACTCTGGGAAGCTGAGTTGGGTGGATCACCTGAGCTCAGGAGTTCAAGACCAGCCTGAGCCAGAGCATGACCTTGTCTCTAAAAATAGCCAAGCATTGTGGTGGGCACCTGTAGTCCCAGCTACTCAGGAAGCTGAGACAAGAGAATCACGTAAGCCTAAGAGTTTGAGGTTGCCGTGAGCTAGGCTGACACCATGGCACTCTAGCCTGAGGCAACAGAGTGAGACCCTACCTCAGAAAAAAAAAAAAAGGAGTGAAAAAGGGGAAATCACTACAGTTCCTACAGACAGTAAAAGGCAAACAAGGGAACATTATAAACAATTATATGCCAATAAATTTGACAACTAAAATGAAATGGAAAGGTTTGGTGCCCATAGCACAGCAGTTACAGCGCCAGCCATATACACTGAAGTTGGTGGGTTTGAACCCAGTCTGGGCCAGCTAAAACAACAATGACAACTGCAACAAAAAATAGCCGGACATTGTGGCAGGCGCCTATAGTCATAGCTACTCAGGAGGCTGAGACAAGAGACTCACTTAAGCCCAAGAGTTTGCGGTTGCTGTGAGCTGTGATGCCACGGCACTCTACCAAGGATGACATAGTGGCACTCTGTCTCAAAAAAATAAAGAAATAAAAATTTAAAAATAAAATGAAATGGACAAATTCTTTGAAATTATTGAAAATATTTATTGAAAATAATGAATAAGATATATTAATATATTATATCTCATTAACTTAATAATGGCTAATCTATTAAAGAAATTAAGTTCTAAGAGGGACTCTAACAAATGCAAACATTGTAACCTAATTCCTTGTACCCTCCACCTGAAACAATAAACGAAATTAAGTTCTTAACTGAAGATCTTTTGACTCAGATGGTTCAACTGATGCTACCAAATATTTAAGGAAAAATGGGCCAGGAGCAGTGGCTCAAAACTGTAATGCCAGCACTTTGGGAGGCTGAGGTGGGAGAATCATTTGCAGCCAGGAGTTTGAGACCAGCCTCAGTAACATAGCAAGACCCCATCTCTACAAAGAATAAGAAAAATCAGCCAGGGGTGGTGGCACAGAACTATAGTCCCAGCTACTTGAGAGGCTGAGGCAGGAGGATTGAGGAGTTCAAGGCCCCAATGAGCTATGATTGTGTCACTCTCCTCCAACCTAGGTGACAGAGTCAGAGCCTATCCCCAAAAAAGAAAAAGGCTATAGTCAATGGAGAGCAAAGGAGCCAGGCAGCTACAGCAAAGGATTGATTATGAGAGAAAGTAGCAGGAGCTGAGGTCCCAGAACTCAAGGGGGACCACAATTTGGGTTTCATGCCACACTAGAGTTCCCTGGAGAGTAAGTGGGTGAAAAATTCTTTCACCTAATTCAGCAAGAGAGATCAAGGCTAGAGTTAGAAAGAACCTCAATTAAGGTGCAATTCACAGGGGTCTCCTCCTCCCCACTCTTTTTCCTCTCTCCTCCCTCTCAGGGTCAGCCACTAAGCAAGGAAAGTCTGATATCGACCATCACAGGATGAACCCGCAGGCACATGCAGGTTGGAAAGACCTGGCACCTTTTCCAGCCCCCAGGAAAAGGAGATTTCCATCCCCCAGAAAACCAGGCTCAGGGATTCCAGGAAACCCTCCAAGGGCAGTGTTCCTGGACTTAGGAAGCCAGAACCTCAAGCAGGAGACGGTAGTTGGGGAAGCAGAGACACAGGAGTGACCAGACCCTGAGGTTTCAGAGCTGAGAATCTCGGAGTCTTAAAGTCCTCACCGACATCAACTCTACAGCCTCTTCTCCCATCCAACACCTCTGCCATCAAGTCCCACATCCTGTTTTCTTTTCTGCTAGAATCTTTTTGCTGTCAGAAATTATTTTACTTTCTAATCAGTTTATGAGCTTAAAGTCTGTCTCTCTCATTGGAAGATGAGATCCATGGAGACAGAAATATTTTCTCCATTATTCGTTGCTGTGTCCCTAGGAATGACTCAACATATCTTGAATGAATGAATGAATGAATGAGTGAACCAATCAATCAACCAATCCTGGCCCCCAAGCAAACCCTGAACAAGCCCTCCTCAGGCAAGACAGAGAGACAGAGCCCAGAGGGGGAGTCCTGGACCCTCCAGAGATGGGGGAGCAGCTGGAGCCGGCCCCTCCCTTGTGGGCTGGCTGGCTGGCTGGCTGGTCAGGGCGGGTTGCACACCTGAGTTCATCATTCTGTTCCCATGACACAGGCAGGTAGGGCAGGTCCAGCTGAGCTACCCTGGCTCAGGCCTGGGTGCAGAGCCCACTGATCACACATGGCAAGGAACTTGGCCTCTCGTTCTCCTCATCAGGCAAATGGTTTGCCAGACTCTCCATGCCCCAGGAGTGGTGAAAGTATCTAATCTAGCCCAGTCCCTTTCCTCCTTATCTGCCCCGGACTTACCCAGCAGAAGGAGCTTCAGTTCCCCGCGGTCTTGCTTCTTCTGTTCCAGGAGGATCCTGTTTATCTCCTGGTCCACTCGGGCCGCAGCCTTCTCATCCTCTGTTAGGCACCATGGGCAGCAGCGCCAGGTCAGCGAATGGGCCATGGTGTGGGGGCCTCAGAGGACACAAGGCGGCATGGCCCCCTACGCCCTGTTGCCCCGGCTGGCCCCCAGGACATGCAAGGTGGGGGAGCTTCCTTCTTCTTGGGGTGTCACTCCCTGAGGACCCCAACTTCTCTGCCTGGGACACCCAGGGAGCTCAGCTCGGTGAGACGCCTCAGTGCTGGGAACAGGGCGGGCCGTGAGGAGGCAGGACGTGGGGAGGCCCAGGGCTCCCCGCCTACCTCCAGACCTGCTCAGACCTGGCCTGACAGGTTCACCAGCAAAGGGCGCCAAAGGAAGAGAGGTTGGGGCCCAGGGAGGGTGGGGCAGCAGCGGGAAAACCCCACCACAGACTGGGTCCACGTGGTGGCCAACCACCAGCAGAGCCTTCTTCCTCATTCTGGAGGAGGGGCGGCCTCTCCTCCTCCCCAGCCAGCCCTGAGTTACCCCCCTCCTCCAGGCCAATCTGGAACAGTCATCACAATGCTGCTGCCAATTCTTGTTTTAAGACACAGCTAAGGCCAGGCTGCATGTACTCTGTTAAATACATCTGTGTCTCATATAACCCTGCATTTACTGTTGTCACCACTGGTTGACAGATGAAGAAACTGAGGCACAGAGTAATGGAATGACTTGCCCAAGGCTGGGATGAGACAGAGCCAAAGCCTATCTCTCATGGGGCAGGGCTGAGTCTAGACCCTGAACAGCACATTTGGGGAAGGGGCCATCCCTTCCTTCTGAAAGCACTTACGGAACACCTGCTGTGTCCTGGGAACAGGGGCAAAAGGACACAAACCCCTGACCTCCTGGCTTAACATTACAGCTGGTGAGACAGATAATAACATAAAATAAATTTCTTTTTTTAAATATCTAAGGCCAGATGCAGTAGTTCACACCCAGAGCTTTGGGAGGTCAAGGAGGGAGGCTCTCTTGAGGCCAGGATCCAAGGCCAGCCTGAGCAAGAGTGAGATCCATCTCTACAAAAAATAGAAAAATTAGCTCCTAAGATTACAGGAGTAAGCCAGGCTTACAGGAGCAGGGCACCTGCTACTCCGGAGGCTGAGGCAGGAGGATCGCTTAACCCCAGGAGTTTGAGGCCACAGTAACCTATGATGGGGTCACTGCACTCCAACCTGGAAGACAAAGTGAGACTCTGTCTCAAAAAAAGATAATAATAATTAAATTAAATAATATAAATCTGGGGTGGCACCTGTGGCTCAAGGAGTAGGGCGCCGGCCCCATATACCAGGGGTGGTGAGTTCAAGCCCCGCCCCAGCCAAAACTGTAAAAGAAAAAAAAAAATAATATAAATCTGCAGATTTCGAAGACTTAGTATGAAAATAGCACAAAATTATCTCATTAATAACTTTTAAAGTACTGATTCCATATTGAGATGATGATAATTTGAACATACTGGCTGAAATAAAATATCATTAAAGATTAAACATTTAGGGAGGGTGATAGGTGAGATTATACCTGCGGTGCATCTTACAAGGGTACATGTGAAACTTAGTAAATGTAGAATATAACTGTCTTAACACAATAACTAAGAAAATACCAGGAAGGCTATATTAACCAGTGTGATGAAAATGTGTCAAACCGTTTATAAAACCAATGTATGGTGCCCCGTGATCGCATTAATGTACACAGCTATGATTTAAAATTAATAAAAAAATAAATAAAAAATAAAGTAGTCTGACATCCAAATGAGGAAGCTTTGAAGTGAAGTTCTCAAAGATAGAGGGCATCACATGGTAAAGAAAACAAGCTGCTGAGAGTGGTCCTTTGCTGGGAGCCAGCAAGGAAGTGGTTGCTAGCTTAGGCCTAAGATGGCAAGAATTGAATTCTGCCAACAATAAGCTTGGAAGTATATCTTTCCCTGATAAAAACTCCACGTAAGAATTCAGCCCAGCTAGCACTTTGATTTAGGCCTTATAACCCCATGAGCAGAGAGCATATGTACTTCTGACCTACAGAAATGAGCAAATACCTGGGTATTATTTTAAACTGCTAAGTTTATGTTGATTTCCCCCCCCCAGCAATAGAATATTTATACAGTACTTTATATACTCAGCTGTGCTGATAAAATGGTAAAATGAGAGTGAGAAGGGAAAAAAATCTCAAAAGGACACTGATTGGGGGCAATTCTTTTACTGTATAGCTGAGAAAAATTAAAGTCAAGTGATGGGAAATAATTTGTACAAGATTACACAGTCCACAGTAGAAGCAGGACAGAAAAAAATCTCTTTTCTGAGCCAAAGTCCTGATTTGGTTATTACTTTCCTTTGAATTTATCTGAAGATTCATATATTTCACATCTATACTGACTAGCTTTTCCTTACATATTCCCAGTGAATGAAATTTTATTATATACTTGGTTGTCCATATCTGTGGGTTCCACAGCTGCAGATTCAACCAACCACAGATCAAAAATATTCCAGAACAGGCTCAGTGGTCGTAGCCCAGTGGTTACGGTGCCAGCCACATACACCAAGGTTGGTAGGTTCTAACCTAGCCCTGGCCAGCTAAACGACAATGACAACTGCAACAAAAAATAGCTGGGCGTTGTGATGGGCACCTGTAGTCCCAGCTACTTGGGAGGCTGAGGCAAGAGAATCGCTTAAGCCCAAGAGTTTGAGGTTGCTGTGAGCTGTGACGCCACAGCACCCTACCGAAGGTGACATAGTGAGACTCTGTCTCAAAAAAAAAGAAAGAAAATGTTCCAGAACAAAAAATAATATGACACTGAAAAAAAAAAAAGAAACTAAAATACACAGCGTATTAACTATTTATGTAGCCTTTACTTATTACAAGTAACCTAGAAATAATTTAAAGTATACAGGAGGATGTGTGTAGGTTATATGCAAATAGTTCACCATTTTATATTAGGTATTAGAGCATTGCACATAGGTAAGCAGGTGTTCACTGGGGTCCTGGAACCAATTCCCACCCATGAACCTTCCACCCCCACCCCAGGAATATTGAAGGATGACTGTACTTCTAAGAAATAAAAATTCTAGAAAAGTTACCATACTGAGAGAAATTTAAATTAATGCCAAAATTTTCTAGTTCCTTATTTCTTTATTTGAAAATTCTTTAAATTTTCTTCTATAATCATTGCTTGAATTTAAATATAGTACTGAACATTACTAATCAATTTAAATGTTGTACTTCTGTTGGCCACAAGAGGGCTCCCAGACTTTTCCAGAAGTCGAATCCTAAATTGAGGACACCCCCTGCAGGGTGAAGGGCCCAACCACAATTTGAACTATGCCTAAGAAATGCAGACAATGTAACATCATCAGTTGTACCCTCATATCAATATGAAATTTGAAAAAAGAAAGATGTCTCTCAAAGAAAGGGCACATGGGCTGGTGGATAGGCTACTTGGCATGGTTTCCTCATGGAAATTCTCTGGAAATTGTGGTAAAAATGTTACTCTACTGTATTATCGTTAGAAACTCATTGAGCTCACCACTGCAGAAGAGGACGGCAGGGAAAACTAAACTGTAATGGGTCAAAAGCCAGGTGAATTTCATTGGCCAGTTTGCTTCTATCCAGTCTCTGGCTCCCGGCCCCTTCACACTCTCTACGTTCTATTCCTCACAAAAATACAATAGAACAGCTACTTGTCACAGCTGCTGTGAAGATCAGCTGAGATAGAACATGGGAGCTTAACTTGCCCCAGTATGTGAAATTTTCAATAAATGGAAATTTTTTATTGTTGTTGTTCATTATCAGTTCTTTTAGTAAGGGACACTATAGTAGATTTGTTTTGTGAAATTAATTTTTAATATAGATGGTTACATGGTTACTAGTATTTCAGACTTGAAAATGATATTTCTAGGTCCAAATTAATGGAAGGGTTACAATAGAGTTAATTTGACAGTTTATATGTCTCTTTTAACAACATATTATCCCTTTGATGTTGATTATGAATCAAATAGTTATAAATTCAATAACTGAAAATTCTGTAGTAGTACTCCACTTAAAACAACGCATATTCCTTATTCTGCAATCCAAATTTACCCTGTAGACTTTTCTAGACTTAGCTCTTTATTCATGCTGGTCAAGCCGCTCAGATTTCTCACTCATTTTCTTATTTTTAAGGAATATTGAGTTTCTAGGATAAACCTTATTTTCTGAAAGCAAAAAGCTATGTCTTATTAGCCAGCTGATAAATCAGAAAAGTAACAGGAGGTGGCAGACAAGTTGCAGGGGGGAGGAAAGGACACTGATAATCTAAAAGGCAGTTTTGTAGACTTTATAAGCTTCCCTAGTTGATTGATTTTAAAAACTGTGCTATCATAATTTTAAAAAGTGGAAATACACACCTGTCTACACTCTCTTATATCAATTCTCATTATCTGACTACTGACACCCTCAAGGACAACATGGTGTTAAAAAATAAGACTGAACATCTAAATCTTGAAAGAGGAAGCCTGGGAGTGGCTGTAGGAAGAGGGCACAAAGTGAGAGAAGGAGGTAGCATGGTTTTCATAGCCAAACTATGAAATCAGGCTAGACCTACCTCTAGCATCTCTTCAAGCTGGAAGGAAGAAATTTAACCCAAAGACACTGGAATATGACTTGATAAAGTCACCGAGAAAATTGGTGTGGGAATCAGAACTAGAAATTTGGTCTCTTGATTATCATTTCCAGATATGAACAGTAAAATGTCTAAGAAAAAGATCTCAATCATCTTAAACAAATGTCCCATGTTGGGGTGATAGGGGTGGCGTATGCTGAAGAGAACAAGTTCCATGTGATGTAACTTTGGTTAACCCATGAAGCCACAGTGTCTATTACTAAGGCTTTTGGATGTGACCAAATCTCTCCAAACTCAAGCTATAGGCAAGGCCAAAGCAACCATCCTCTTCCTGGATAGATTTATCTCCTCAACTCATCATTCTTTCCTATATGTGGTATGTTTAGTAACTTCTGTCTTAACACATTGTTGACAGGTCACAAGTTAACTTGTGTTTTCATGTCTAAATGTTGTTGACTAATCATGAGTTAACTTATGTTTGCACTTGCATTAGCTATTGCAATTCTTTTTTTTTTTTTTTTTTTTAGAGATAAGAGTCTCACTCTATCACCCTCAGTAGAGTGCTGTTGTGTCACAACTCACAGCAACCTCCAACTCTCGGGCCTAGGCGATTCTCTTGCCTCAGCCTCCCAAGCAGCTGGGACGACAGGCGCCAGTCACAATGCCCAGTCATTCTTTTGTTGCAGTTTGGCTGGAGCTGGGTTCGAACCCCCCATCCTCGGTATATGGGGCTAGCACCCTAACCACTGAGCAATAGGCGCCACTCTAGGCATTGCATTTTTTAAAACAGAGTAATGGGCAGCACCTGTGGCTCAGTGGGTAGGGTGCTGGCCCCATATACTGAGGGTAGCAGTTTCAAACCCGGCCCCAGCCAAACTATAGCAAAACAATAGCCGGGCTACTTGAAAGGCTGAGGCAAGAGAATCACCTAAGCCTAGGAGTTGGAGGTTGCTGTGAGCTGTGATGCCACAGCACTCTATGGAGGGTGATAGAGTGAGACTCTAAAAAGTCTCTAAAAATAAATAAATAAAAATAAAACAGAATAATGTAGGCTATTGTAAGAGCTTTCTTGATTATGTCACTGGAATGATAGCCAGTGACATGGGATAGTTTCAGCATAAAATTGCCAGTCAACAATGTGTTAAAATAGACCTAAGACACTAAAAGTTAAAAAAGCAAGGCCAAAACGAAATGTTGGTACACAAAAGTTGGTAATTTGATTTGTTTAGATTGATTATCCACAACTCTCCAATTAAATGTTAAAGTTCAAAATTTCAGGATATTATTCTCTCTGGGGAGAAAACCCCCTAATGCCTGTAAAACCTATCCATAGCCTAGTATTTTCTCCTATGAAGCAAGTCAATCTTCCCAAAGCAAAGCAATGTGCAAGACCAAAACAGGCCCACAGTGCAATCTGTCCTCCCTCAGAATGCACAGACTTAACTTTGTTAGTAGCTTTGTTAGTTACAGGCTGACATCAACCACCGTCTTAGCAACCTGACAGAACAGGGTCAGAGACTTGGGAGCCTGAAAGGAAAATGAAAAGAACAAAACAAAAAACTTAAAAAGTTTTGGTTCTTCAAAAGAACAAGCCAAAAACTGGCTGAAAAGTGGCTAAAATGAAAATAGTACCACCTAAGCTTAAAAACTGAAAAACTTAACTCACTCTCTATTTTCTCCCCTTCGGTTGGGCTACAGAAGGTTCTCAAGCCTGCTCTCTCATTTAACTTTGCTGAAGGCTTTCTGTATTTTTCCATCTGCATGTACAGACCATGAAAGAAAATGTACAAATAACCTATCAGAAAGATGAATATGTTATGTAACAAGGGGCCGTTCCCCCCCCACACACACATCTGCAGATGCACAAGGCAAGGGCATTCAGGTATAGACTTGGGTCTATTCATGGACATAAAATGCCTGGTGCTCACCAATAGTGTAGAACTTCTTCAGTTCGCTCCTTCGGGACGGATGCTTCTGGGTATTTGCCGAATTGTTCTGCTCTTCTTCAATGATGGGTGTCTTGGGTGCAGGGGGCTTACTGGCTTGAGGCGTTTGCTTTCCTGCACCAGCCAAAGGGTTGAACCCTGGAGCAGTAATATCCACGGACTGGGACTTTTTCTTCAACCTACAGGTAAAGAACACCACATGCTGTGAACACTGACTCAAGAGACATATTTGTTCTATGTTTATTTCCATCCTAATTTTCTTTTAAACAACTCAGTTAGAGCCTTGAAATAGAACCAGGTCTATTCAGAAATTATAGACCTTTCCCTATAGTATCTTGAGATAAATTCTACAAATATTTTTGAAAGTAAATGAAAAAGACAATGTCCGCCTAATGTTTTCAAAAGGTTTTACACAAATTAAAATGCGAGGTGATAGAGATTTGTTTTTCGAATAGCAAACTAAAATGTGGCATGAGACAAAGATAATGCATTTGACTATTACATTACTTCTGAAAGGAATCTTTTTAATACTATGCACTAAAATATGATTTAAAAATTAAGTCATAACTTCAAAAATGATAATGAAATGATTTTTTTAACTACTAGGTAGCAGTGCTTTTCTGCTTACTCTATAATAGCATCTTAGCTGTGAAATTCAGAGTCCCCATTATTTCTCCACACATTCTCAGTGACAATAGGTCTACAGTTCACTTCTACATTTAAGAAAGTTGACATAAGGCCTAACATGAAAAGCAAGACGCTATCCATGAAATATTTTTCCAGGCCATGCATGCTTTCTTGGGTGTTAAAAGTCACTGCTAAATGAGATGAGTTAAATAAATTCAAATATTTCAAGCTACACAACTATTGTAAAGAAAACCTAACCCCACTTCTTAAGGCTAACATTCAGCGTCATTTTTCAAACTTTAATTACCTATAGAAAACAATGGATGGAGCTGAAGCAGTTGACAAGTACACAAGAACAGGGACCGTTTTGTCCATCCCTGTGTCCCCAGCATCCAGCATGGCACCTCCTCCATGAAAGGTACTCAATAAATAGTTGTTGGGTGAGTGAATAAACCGAGGATGGTAATTCTCTTTATTGTTCATGATAACCACACTGAAAAATTTGCAGTTTCCTAAAAGTTTTACACATCTTTATACCTTCACAGTTTACTCAGGTGTTTCTAGTACCTTGGATTCTGCTTTCTGCCTCATGGTCAGACCCTAATGATACTTCTAGGCACAGCCCAAATGTAACTTCTGGGAAGCTTCCTGTGACATGAACCTTAGCAGCCTCACACCATTCCGCAGACAGAGGTATTCGTAATAACCTCACAGTAAGCTTCTATTGACATGAATTTTCCAGAGCAAAAGCTTTGTAAGAGGAATACAATCTAATCAATTAACATAATTTATTAAAGAAAGCAACGTTTGGTAAATTTTAAGCATTTAATTATCCCCTATATGATTTTGACTTTATCCACATACCACCTCTATTATTAACTTAAGATTCACAAAAATAAACTGTCTTTATCCAACTTGGTGACAAATAAATTCTCCTGTACCTCTGGGGGGAGGGTGCACTGGTAAGGCCACTTGGGAACAACGTCTGGCAACACCTCCCAGAGCTCATGGCAGGCACTTTAATATGCTCACCAAAAGGCACATTCAAGAATGCTCAGAGGAACTATTCGTAATACACAAAAACTGAAAACCCAAATGTCTATCAACAGTAGAATAGAATTTTACACAGCAACAAAGATGAACGAATTACAACTACTTGCAACAACATGGATGGTTTCCATAAAAATAATTTTGAGCAAAGAAGCCAGACATAAAAGAGTATATACTATATGATTCTATGCATATTAGTCCAAATTAAGCAATACTACCTCTGATATTAAAGTGGTTATAATATCTCTGATATTAAAGGCTACTGTTGGGGAGTTACTGTGTGGACAGCAACATGAGGGGGTTCTGGGATTCTGGTAATGTTTTGTTTCCTGATCTGGGTACTGGGTATTAGAATGTACTTAGTATGTGAACCACATATGATTTTTTCACTTTTCTGAATATATGTTATATTTCTTTTTTAAATTATTATTAAATCATAGCTGTGTACATTAATGCAATCATGGGGCACCATACATTGGTATATGTTACATTTCAATAGAACATTTCCATAAACAATTGACTGTTAAACTTACAGTAGTCCCCTCTTGTCTGTAGGGGACATGTTCCGAAACCCACCTGGATGCCTGAAACCTTGAATAGTACCAAACCCTATACAATATATACTAACGTATGTTTTTTCCTATACATACATGTCTATGATAAAGTTTAATTTATAAATTAGGTACAGGAAGATATTAACAGTAATAGCAAAATAGACTAATTATAATACACTCTTATAAAAGTTACATGAATGTAGTCTCTCTTTCAAAATATCTTATTGTACTGTACTATGGATAACTGACACAACAGAAAGAAAAAGCAAGGATAAGGGGGGGAACTACTGTAATCCTTTACAGGGAAGATTACAGATAATTACTGAATGACTTCTTGCCACAAAAAGTCACAAGAAAAATAAATGGAACGAAACTCTTGGACTTCCAGATTCCCAAATGTTGACAGAGTAGAGTGAAATCTAATGAAGGATTCTTTCACCACTGGCAATGACTGTTCCCCATACCCAGCAAGCTGTTTCTCTTGAGCTGAAATGAAATGTTCATTCATTCTTCAAGTGGCTACTCTCCCCCCATACTATTCTGGGCACCAAGGATACAGTGACCAACACAGGCTGATCACTTGCCATCATGGAGCACTCATTCTTAGGGAGGGATGTAGGTAGTCAGTAAATAAATCAATTTTTAATACATTGGGAGAACAGAGTGTGCTGTGGATTAAAACTGAGCAGAGTAAAATGGGCAGGGAATGGAGGTGTGCATGTGTACTATTGTATGTGGGAGAGCCAAGTAGGGTGTTTGGACCATCAGACTTTTGAGAGGAAGGGGCTGTGTACATAAGCAAGAGAGCAGTATTTCAAACCTGTGCTGTGTAAGCAGAGAAGGAAGTCCACTGTGGCTGGAACAGAGACAGGGAGAGGGCAGGAAGCTAGAGGCAAAGGCAACAAGACGTTCCTGGGGCAGGGGAGTGAGGCTAGATCATATAGAGCATCAAAGTCATTTAAAAGCAAAGCCAAGCTAGGGCTGGAGCCAAGGTGACATCATGTGATAAAAGAATCACTTTGTGCTGCTTTGTGGAAATTAGGTTGAAGGCTGCACCTCAAAGTTAAACAAGCTGAATGCCCTGTCTCTCAAGAAGTAGCCACCAAAAAGTCACCTAAGTCAACTATACTTGAAGAAATATGGATTTACACTGGACATGCTTATCAACTTTTTTTTAATGCCTTGGCCTTCCCAACAACACCATTATCTTAGGTGTTTGTAGACTGGAGTTAAAAGTTATAGGAGTAACTTTAATGCAACTATAATAAGGCATTAAAATTAAGAACAGGTTAAGAAAATAGTTGCATATATACACAATGAAATACTATTCAGCCTTTAACAAAAAAGGAAATCCTGCCACATGTGGCAACATGAATGAACCTTATGTTAAGTGAAATAAGCCAAACACAGGAAAACATATATTACATTTTCCAACCACTATGTGGAATCTGAAAAAGTTGATTGATAGAAGTAGGGAGTAGAACAGTAATTACTAGGAGTTTCTGGGGGCATGATATCATGGAGATGTTGGCCAAAGGACATAAAACATTAGGGGGAATAAGTTCAAGGGATATATTCTACAGCATGATGGCTATAGTTAATACTAATATATTGTATTTTGAAAATTGCTGAGAGATTTTATGTTCATACAGCAAAAAATACCTGAGATGTATGTTAATTAGCCTGATTAAACCATTTCACAGTGTAGACCTATTTCAAAACATTATATTGTACATAAATATATACAATTTCTATTTGTCAATCAAAAAGAAAAGAAATAAATTGCAGATCACAGGGACAACAAAGTTTATTTGGCTCAACATGGGTTTCCAGAAACCACATTGTGTTAACACACAAAGACTTAACCTACACTGAAATTATTATGTCAAACCCTATGAAATCAACAATCTTCAACCATTTTTGACATACAAAAATGTCAATTTTCTATAGCTCACCCTATAAACCTTATTTGAAAATTAAATTTAAATTTCAATAGAGAGCAAGTTTTGGGGGGTAGAGGTGAGAGGGTACGGATTTGGAGGAAGTAATAGAATGCCAGCCTCTAGCTGCAGGAATTCTCTTTGGGGCTACTGGGAAGTGATGTGGGGCGGGTGGGGGAGAGGTGGAGAACCAGAATCTGGCTTCTTCCTTTTTTTTGACAGAGTCTCACTCTGATCCCCAGGCTAGAGTGCTGTAGCACCAGCCTAACTCACAGCAACCTAAGAACAGTGGGCTTGGCTGATCCTGCTGCCTCAGCCTCCTGAGTAGCTGGGCCTTACAGGCATCTGCCACAACACCTGGCTAAGTTTTCTAAATTTTGTAGAGGGAGGGTCTTCCTCTTGCTCAGGGCAAGAGGAAAGGTGTTGAATTTTAGATAAAGCCAACTACTCTGTAGTTTTCAGAAACAATCATCCTTATTATTAACAGGTATTTACATTTTATAAATGTGACAAGTTTCATTCAAATTCACATAGCAGATTATTTTATCATCAGAAACTATTTCTAGTTTATGTTGGACTGGTTTAGAATTGATCAGCGTCACTCAAGTGAAGTCCCATATTAGCTTAGCAGAGGTTCTCAACCTGTGGGTCGTGACCCACAGGAATTGTATTAAAGGGCCGCAGCACTAGGAAGGTTGAGGACCACTGGCTTAGAAGATGGGTTATATTTGATAAAGAGCTGGAGGCTATCACTGATGGAGTTTTACCAAAGTGTCCCATGCCCTTTTAAAGCCTCTTTGGAATGACCAAAGGCAAGCAGCAAATGACACTTTGTTATTTTCCTTCTTCTTTCCCCCCTTTCTCACCAAACACTCTTCCCACCCAACAGTTAGAGAGTATGGTGTTTTTGCTGTTGGTGCTGAAGTCTAGAACGCTGCCAAGTAGGCTTCTGGCTTGCTTAGTACAAGACTTCCCTTTGCACCATTTGCACTTTCTTAGAAAGCAGAACTGTGTGGGTAATTGAATTACTCCCTAACAATTCTAAAAATGACTATTGTGGTTGACAGGGAAACCTGCTAAATGCTACCTTCCATTTCCAAATTTCATGAAAGGGGAAGTCTTTCTAAATTTTTATCAATGTGCTTAATTAAATGTGTTAAACAAATGTAAATATAGCAGTAATGGAATATGTAGGTGTGCATGAGATAAAATACCCTTTGATAATAAATGAAACACTACAAATAGAGACAAAAATAACCTCTTCATAGGCACTGAGAGGATATTTAATTTAATGTGCTTTGAATTTCCAAAGGAAAATGGGTACTGAAATCTTGGAGGAAGAATAGAAACTGAGTAAAAGGAACCTTCTTTCCTGGATTGGCTCCCACATGCAACTGTCTGGGGTGTTTGTAGACTGGAGTTAAAGGTTACAGGAATAACAATCCTTGGTTCTCCTATTCCTCCGCTTTTGAGTGGGAACCATCCTACCCCTCTTCACATGCATTCCAATACTTATTATCAGCATGAAAATAATGTTGGATACTTTCCTGTGACTCAGTTTCCTCCTCTATAAAATGGGGATAAATTCTCAGAACCCAGAAAGGTTCTGAGAATCAAGCCTTTCTATATGAAAGGGCCTAGGATAGTGCCCACACAGGAAGCTCTCACTGCATGCAAGTACAATATTTTTATGAATATGTAAGGAATGATAAAATTTTGTTGTTTAGAATTCCCAGGGATGCTGAAAAACTTGTATCAGCTCCTCAGACTTCTTCACTGCTGCACCACTTTAGATAAACACTGAGGCTGCAGGGATGTCACCGGAGGCTTCAGTCACTCTGCAGTGTGGGTTTAGAGGAAGGAGTAGTGGATAACAAGAGAACAGGCTGAGCAGGAGTCCCTTGTGTGCTGTGCAATGTGATATTTCCTCTGATACAGTCCCCAAAATCTCTCAGAAAATCACTGAACTCATCATATAGGTCACTTGTGTACATACACACATAGTTTTTAATCAATGTACAGTTGATCTAAGACAGCAAACTAGGAGAGACAGAGACCAGAGAACCACCAGGAAAGAAGGATGAAAATGGGCAAGGAAATATGAGAAGGGTTTTTGACTTTTTTACTCTATAAAAGTAAGGTCAAGCCCATTTCACCCAGTTCTCCAATGAGCAGGAGAAGCCCTATAAGTTGATGATGAAATATGAAGTCACCAGGAACTGGGAATAAATAAATAAATAAATAAATACATAAATAACTTTTAGAAAACATCCAAAACCAATCGATTTAAACCAAATGACTCTCATAGTAATTAGCTAAATTTTACCCTTGCACGATTTCTACTTTACTAGAAGCAAAAAAAATCTTGTGCTCATTTTCTGAATCCCTTTTTGAGTAGAATACATATATCTTTGGGCTTAAATGAGTGAATGTATATTTCAAAGTCCAGGGTTTGGACTAACAGTGACAGAATGTGGCTTTACCTTGCTGACCAGGGAGGGCCTCTCCCAAAGACCCGGGTGGAATCTGTTTTTGGAGAAGTTTTCTCCAGTCTTCACATTTAAACTATTATTTGTCATCTGTTGTGCTGTTTTTTCTTTGTCTTCCCTTCTTCTCTCACTTTGTGGGGTTGTCGTTTCCCATCTATCTCCACTCTTCTACCATCATCCCTTAGAGTGGAGGCCACGCCGGACTTTCCATCCTTCCTTTTCTGTCATGCTCTGCCTCTCTTCGTGGTTTTGCAACCTGTCTAAATACTGTATGACACATCTTATCTGAAACCCAAACTATATCCTTTTTTACCTTAAGTTTGTAAGGAAAGCTGTTTTCATTTAATTGAGTTCTTAATTGAAACTACCTCTCCCACTGGAATTCAAATTATGCCTGCATTAGAACTATTAAGTAATTGGATATGATCCTGAGTTACATAGCTTCCTGGAAACAAAAACCTTCTGCTATCCACTTACCTTAGTTCTGGGATATTGGTAGCAATAATAACAAAAGTTGAAAACTCTACTATAGGCTGAGCGCGGTGGCTCATGCCTGTAATCCTAGCACTGGGAGGCAGAGGCGGGTGGATTGTCTGAGCTCAGGAGTTTGAGACCAGCCTGGCCAGAGTGAGACCTCGTTTCTTAAAAAAAAAAAAAAAAAAAAAAAAAAAATTTGGGCATCGTGGTGTGCGCTGGTAGTCTCAGCTACTTGGGAGGCTGAGGCAAAAGAATTGCTTAAGCCCAAGAGTTTGAGGTCGCTGTGAGTGGTGACGCCATGGCACTCTACCCGAGGTGACAAAATGAAACTTTGTCTCAAAAAAAAAAAAAAGTAAATCTATGATAGTATAATGGAAATATCCCCTAGGCCTCAAGAATTTAAGGTGCTATAAAATAAGTATGTAAAAGCTACATTTCCATATATTCAACTGTGCACCTTCAAAATAGTAGAATAGGGGCTATGGACCTGAGTGCTGGATTATCTGGAATTCAATCCAGACTATTCCATTTACTAACTGTGTAACTTTGGGCAGTTTTCTTAATCTCTCCTTGGCTCAGTTTTCTTCTCTGTAAAATGAAGATATTAATGATATCTGTCATAAAATTAATATGAGGATTAAATTAATATTTGCAAAATATTCGGCACATAGGAAATATCATATAATTTTTTTTTGGTTTATATGAAAAACAAGCTAACACAAATAGTCATTGAATGTTTATAACATGACAGGTACAAAACCACACGCTATATATATTTTATTTCATTTACTGATTACCACAAACCTATGAAGTAGGTATCATATTTCCTCCTTACAGAGGGATCATGATACTGACGTTTAGAGATCATAAGGGAGTTAGAAATTAGGGAACTTGGACTCCAACCAGTGCATTTGGAATTAAAGGCCACACTTTTGGAATTAAGAGATAGAGATTAACTTCACCTCTTATATTTACCAACCAGGTAACTTTGGGCAACAACCTGAACTATCTAGGTCTTCATACATAATAATGATATTCATGTTATTTTCCTACTCTTTGTGATTTTTGAGATATATAAAAATCAAGAAACATAAAATCCATATAAACAGAAACTAATGAGACCCTTCCAGCAACACCAGTAAACTGAGCAAGGTGAAACTCATGAAGGTGAATCTAAAAGGATGCAGTCAAATATGTTTCTTGGAAGTGAAATAATGGACATTAACAGTCTGTCTCAAAACTTTTGTACTGACCTACGTACCTAAGAAAGCTATTATAAACATTAAACATAAAATTAAACATAAAATGTATTAATTTCTGATTTTCACAGAAATCTATAGAACTAGTAGTAGCTGTTAGAATGTACACTGCGCCCCAGTCATTTGTTGTATGATTACAAAAAAGTGTGTCTCTCTGTGGGTGTATAAAGGCATATAAATGGCTATGCCCCAAAGGCTCAACACTTGTAGTCCTTTCCAGTAATTTCCAGAAAGAAGACCATCTGTGGTTTGCATATCTCATTACTGTTGAGAAGCTGTCTCCTTGCTTCCTGAAAGAGCTAATGCAAGGATATTATTTAAAGTAGGGAAGCTGCTGAGAATGCAGGTTTTCCAAGTTGGATACTGTGGTTGCTGCAAAAGTCTCGAGTCACTCAAAAAGAACTTTTGGGAGCAAATGCCTATAAAATTTTCATATTGCAAAATTAAGGGTTTTTGTTACCCCTTCTATACTGTCTGACTAAAAATCAGCAGCTAAAAACAAACCATAAAATCAGCAAAAACCAAGCATATTCAGAAGTCCAACCACAGAAGAAATGACAGATTGGAAACTTACTCTTTAAAACAAGAAAACAATCCCTTGGGGTGCAGACTGTGCCAATTCCAGTTTATGCTGTAATTGCAATGGCCTTACTGTCCTTTTAGGAGGATTAAGACAGAAAGTCTCATTAATGTGGAATCAGGAATTACGTAATTTCCTTTTCCAATCCCAAACCAGGGCAAAATGCTTCAACAGAAGTCTCCTTTGGGAATTCAAAGAGTTGGTAGCAAATGGGAAAAACCAAAACTACAAGACATATTTCTAACCCTGTTTTCATTTGAAGAAATTTATTCATTCCTATCTTGGGAATTCTGAGAATATATTCAGAATTTAATTGCAAGTGCCATGATATATAGGAACAGTTTGCTGGATATCCTGAAAACCAAGAACTTCTCTTTTGAAATGCAATTGAATTCAACTCTGTGAAGGGTAAGCCTGGTATAAATAATAAAATTCATATAGAAGTGTACCTGCATCACTATTATACCTAGTTTTATTCTATAAATACTATAAATTAAATTCTAAACCAATTCTGCCTCTCTGGAGTTTAATAAACAGTAACATAAAAGGTTAGCATTTCCGAAAGGTGGTGGCCGAGTAACAGCTTCCCTGCAACTGGGCACAGTGAGTCTGGGGAGACAAGACTCCAGGCATCTCTGGCTGGTGGGATCTGCCTATAATCATCCCTTTGAAGATACAGGGAGCCAGCAAGGGACTTGTGGACCACAAGAGGAGGACAAAAATAGTGGAAAACTGGCAAGTGGGTGTGTGTGTTTGATCGACCTAATTAGGCCGGCAACCGTAAGTACAAGCAGCAGGGAGACTGCAAACCGGAAGGGCCTTACCTGTGAACTGTTTTGGTGTTTTTGGACTTGGCACTCAGTTGAACTACCTTGGACATAGCTTGAGCAGGAGTGCAGAAAACTTTGGGCATTGTTTGGGGCCCCAGACTGAGCCACTGAGCTGGGTGTAGGAAGCCATTGGAAGAAAACTGCCCCACCAAGCTCCGCCCTCAGAGTCCCAGATGAAAGATCGGGCAGGACAAAGTAACCTACTGACTGAGCAGCCTAAAAGCGGGGACTGAGCGGCCTTACAGCCTTAATCCTTAGGGGCAGAGTGACATGGTTTTGGCACACTAGAGCCTTGGGATGTTGCCCTTGGTAGAGTGCCATGTCACAGCTCATAGCAACCTCAAACTCCTGGGCTTGGCAGTGCCTGGACCTCCATCAGAAATATGCAGCAACCCCTGATCGGTGACCGCACCCACTGGGCCTCCACATTCCCTGACCAGGAACTGCGGGAACAGCACAACCCTGCACCCTCCCTGCTGTGTCCTCCCAGCCTCCCCACTACCCTGTTCATCTGGCAGGGACTCTGGTAGTTGCGTGCCCTCTGGAGCCCTCCCTGCCTATGTGCAGAGCCCTTCTCCTGGCCAGAGACTGCTGCAGCCTTAGGCTCTCTGTGCCAGTGTCACTGGGTGCCAGGCACTCCCAGAACCGTGCGCACCACCTCCTGCCCTGTTGCTGGATCCAGGCGTGTCACACACAAGAGCTGCTTCCACAACCAGAACTCTCTACATGGAGCAGCCCCAGAGGAACTATACAGGGTCACTCCCTACAAAGATCCAGCAACAATAGAGTGATCTCACTGGGTTCTAATCATGGAGAGACACCTCCACAACTCTGAGGATGGCCAGAGGCAACGGTGAAAAACAATCATGAGGTGAAATCAACAGAAAAATTCTGGCAATATGAATAATCAGAGTAGATCAACTCCCCCAAGGATCAATGGGGCAGAAACAGCACAAGACCCCATGCACAAACAAATAGCTGAGATGTCAGAAATCG
>CAUYPK010033494.1:0-15040 GCA_963574355.1 Loris lydekkerianus
TTTCACCATTAACTAAGATAGACTCTCACTGGATAAAAGACTTAAATTCAAGACATGAAAACTATAAAAATACTTGAAGAAACTGTAGGGAAAACTCTTGAAGGAATCGGCCTGGGTGAATATTTTATGAGGAGGACTCCACAGGCAATTGAAGCAGTATCAAAAATACATTACTGGGACCTGATCAAACTAAAAAGCTTCTGCACAGCCAAGAACATAGTAAGTAAAGCAAGCAGACAGCCCTCAGAATGGGAGATAATATTTGCAGGTTATATCTCTAATAAAGGTTTAATAACCAGAATCCACAGAATCCACAGAGAACTCAAATTTATTAGCAAGAAAAGAACACGTGACCCCATTTCAGGGTGGGCAAGGGACTTAAAGAGAAACTTCTCTAAAGAAGACAGGTGCAAAATCTACAAACACATGAAAAAAAGGTCATCATCCTTACTCCTCAGAGAAATGCAAATCAAAACTACTTTGAGATATCTCCTAACCCTGGTAAGAGTAGCCCACATCACAAAATCCCAAAACCAGAAATGTTGGCATGGATGTGGAGGAAAGGGCACAACACACTTCTACACTGCTGGTGGGAATGCCCACTAATACATCCCTTCTGGAAGGACGTTTGGAGAATACTTAGAGACCTAAAAATAGACCTGCCATTCGATCCTATAATTCCTTTACTAGGTTTATACCCAGAAGACCAAAAGTCACAATATAACAAAGACATCTGTACAAGAATGTTCATTGCAGCCCAATTCATACTTGCTAAGTCATGGAAGAAGCCCAAGTGTCCATCGACCCATGAATGGACTAACAAATTGTGGTACATGTATACTATGGAATATTATGCAGCCTTAAAGAAAGATGGAGACTTTACCTCTTTCATGTTTACATGGATGGAGCTGGAACATATTCTTCTTAGCAAGGTATCTCAGGAATGGAAGAAAGAGTATCCAATGTACTCAGCTCTACTATGAAGCTAAATTATAGCTTTCACATGAAGACTATAACCCAACTATAGCACAAGACTATGGGGAAAGGGCCAAGGAAGGGGAAGGAAGGGGGGAGGTTTTGGTGGAGGGAGGGTAATGGGTGGGGCCACATCTATGGTGCATCTTAGAAAGGGTACAGGTGATTGCACTAATGTACACAGCTAGGATTTAACAATAAAAAAATGTAAATAAATAAATAAATAAATAAAACCTTAAACATTTCCTTATCTTGTAGTAGAAATAGATTTTCTTTCCCATGATCCAATAACCAGAAACTATAAGGGAGAAAAATGAAAAATGTTTTTAAGATCAACACGAATAAAACAAAAATATAATTACAAGCGTAACAAAAATGCTTAATATCCTATTATATAAGGAAATTTTGATGTTTATGAGAAAAGATCTCCAACTCAAAAATGGGCCAAGTACATGAAAAAGCAATATGTAATTAAAAGCAATTGTGTGTGTATGTGTATAAATGTTTGTCTTTACTAGTGATGAAAAAGTACAAGTTTAAATAAGAATGGGATGTTACTTTTTACCTACCATATTGGTAACAGTGAAAAAGAAAGACAATATTCAATGCTCCTAGTGTGATTTGACTGGAGCGTGTGATTCAGCAGGACCTGTTGAGACTTCCCACTTGGGTTACCTACTGACCATCTTCCCCACTGCTAATATCTTATTATTACTAAACAATTGGACAAATGTGTAGTAATATATACATTGTGGCAATCTTCCCATTAATACAGCTTTGTGAATGACCTAAAGTCCTTTAATAGGGGCTGTTTTAAGTAAGTACAACATGTCCATTCAATCGATGCTATACAGATGTTCAACACAATGGTACATTTCACCATTCTCTGACATGAAAAGATGGCCATACATGTTCTGGAATTGAAAAAGCACATTTTAGAACAAGAATCATGTGATCTCATTTATATTAAAATGTGTGTGTTTGGACTCCTTCCCTGTCCCACAGATAGCTGAGCACACTGACAGTGGTTATTTATGCGTCTTTGTCCTTGCTTTTTGTAAATTTTCTACATGTCTGACTTTTAAATTTATGGTAAGATAAATGAATGCTCATCTTTATTTAAGAACAAAAGCACTTTTGAAGGTGTATCCCCACAGGCCTTGATTGTTGGCCAACATTGCAGAGTTCCTGTGAAGTCTGTCTTGATGTGTGCTGCTCTTACTGTGTCAGTATTGTGAGAATAAACCAAGGCCACCCAAATGAGGACACATGGGGGCTATTCATTCAGAACTTGCTATGGCAAAGGAGGTTAGGTGCCATCACTTGTGTTTGGCAGAGACTCAAAGGCAAACAGAGAAGTGGGAAGGCTTTACTGTGAGCAGAATAGGAGTTTTCAAGCATGTCTTGCTTAGAGGATGTCGGTGTGGGGAAACTGGAGGTGGATCAACTTGAAGTAAGACATCTTGTGTGAGTGCATGGGGAGCATATTTGGCTTTCTCCACTGGTCCAGAGTTGGAAGTGTGGGCAAATATTAGGGATGCTGGTGGCCACTGGGCATGTCCTGGTTGTCCTGAGCCCATTGTGATAATCACCGTCTGCTGCAGAGGTGGGTCTGTGCTGTCTGCCATGGTCTGGCCATTGCCAGTTTCAGTGTTCAGTCTCTCAATGCATTGCAATTAATTTACATTATTTGCCACACCATGTATAAAGAATATAGAATTTTCCCTTGGGAGTCAGCCATACCAGCATGTATATCAGCTTAACGATATACTTAGAATAATATCCAGTCTGTATTTCCATCAGCAGCAAACTTTATCTGCCTCCATTCTTATTGATTTAATTTATAAACGTGAGTTATATACCCAATTTTCTATTCAGCCTTATACTGGGATGTTCATAGTACCCCTGCTGTGGCTGGCTGTTGTTTATGGAGAACTCACCTGAGACTGAGCACTGGGTTGAGTGTATAACATGAATTATTTCACTCAACTCTCACCAGGGCCCTAGTGTGGTGTTGCTACAAGTCCCATTTTACAGATAAGGAAACAGACCAGGGCAGGTCCAGGAATGTGTCCACAGTCACAGAACTTGTTCTTTGGAATGCCTCTTGACCCTGGGTATGTCTGACTGCAAAGTTGGTACTTATAAATCCCAGGGAATGCAAGACCTCTCTGAAATGATTTGGCCACACACACTGGCTGGGTAACCAAGGCCCAGAAGCCTGGAAAAGAACGCAGTGCACCAATTCTGAGCCGCAGATCTCGCTTGTCAAAGGCTATAAAAGAATCTTAACCCATAATTCTTTTATGTACCTGGAGGATTTCCATCATGGTAGCAGGAAGCTGGACCACAGCTAATGTCATCCTCTGGCAGCGATCATAACTCACGTTGATAACTACTAACCTGCTTGCCCAAAGATGCGCAAAGTCCCATCATGGACAAGAGAACAAGACTTACAAGCCCCCTGCAGGCTGTCTTCTCCAAAACTAAGCAACTTTACTGTTATAATTGGAAATATACCATCTCTCCACTGTTCACAGGACAGCACTTTACAATATTATGTCAGTGTTTATCAAATGCATAGGCAGCTTCTTTATACTTTCAGAATTTTCTATTTGAACCAGATCCAGGCATTTTCTAATTGCTCCTTTGCTCTCTCCCATTGGAATACATTTCACTGTAAGAAACTTATCTTGGAAATTTCTACCACATCTTCATTTCCCCTCGCTGTGTCCTTTTTATTTTTTCAATTTATTTACTCTCTCCCCTGTCCTGCCTGTACCCCAACTGCTATCAGCTTTGAACCAAACTGTGCCATCCAAAAATGCCTGAACACTTCAGTGGAAACAGGACTTCAGACACTGAGGCGGGAACGCATTTCATTCCTGAGGCCAGAATGCCTGGCTTCCCCAACTTGCCTCTCCTGTTCACAGCAAGGTAACCCCGGGCAGGTAACTTAGACTCTCTGAGCCTAATGACTTACCTGGGAAACGGGGCTAAGGAGAGTACCTGCCTTGCAGGGATTTTGTTGTCTTCATAAGGTTGTTACCGGACTGAAAGGAGCACATATGTAAGCTCTTCAGCCACTGCCTGGTATAGTAGAATTCCCACAAATCAATTATTCCTATGTGCTGTTGCCTTAAAATCTATCTGAGCCTCAGCCTCAAGCTTATTCTCCAAGACACAGGGGTGAAGGACAGCCCTAGATGGGGAGAAGCTTGCTTGCTACCCACAAGCTAGTGACGCGGCACCCCTCAGCTCTTCTCTGCAGGGGCTGCTCCTCCCTGCTCACTAGCGGGGGTAGAGGAGAGGGAGGACTGGTACATGCTCCCGTGTAAAGGGCACAGGCAGGTGTTTATGGCACACCTTTCAGGTGCATAACATAACTACAAGAGGAACTCTACCTAACAAATTCAAAAAACTGTGACCTGGTTGTTTGTATTCTCACAATAACCTGAAATAAAAACAAACAAAATAAATTTTTTAAAAATGGAATTGAAAATACAAAGAAATAAATAGTTGATGGAAAACTTAAAAAAAGATGAGTACCCTCCAAATTTCAAGTGTCAGAGTTGACATCCTCATCCTTGTAGTTCTCTGTCTGGGGCGCTTCTACAAAAATCTCAGCAGATAGTGGTGAAGACAAATGTCTCTCACTTGTATGTGAAAAGAAATCCAGCAGGATAACATTCCTCTGATAGGTCAAGTTTCAGAGGGGAGGCCAGGCAGCCCCTCCAGCAGCCCAGGGACCCTGGGCACCTTGGACAGCGACACCTCTTCCTCCCAGGCCCCTTCCCAAGCGAGGCTTCTCATCGCTGGTTAATTACTTCTCAGGGAAAAACCGTGAAGCCGGCAAGGAAGGGAGGGAATCCCTGTTGCCCAATGTCATTGAGAGGATAAATTCTGCTACTTTTACTGAACCCCACACATGCACATTTTATTTCTCATTCTTATAATGCCATTTCTCATCTCAAAACCCTCTGGTGGTTTCCTAAGCACTCAGAGGAAAAGCTAAAGTCCATGAGACTCGGCCCGCCCAGCCCCACCTTGCTCAACCTTCTCCCTGCTCTCCACTCTTACTAATCCTTCTCAATGATGCCTTCCCTGACTGCCAGGTTGGAAGCTGCAGCCCTGTCTCCCCCTTCTTTGCCATTTCCCCTCCTCACCTTCTAAAACATTATTCACATAATGTACGTAAACCAACAATTTCAGTCTGTCGTCCTCCCTGCCCCATTCTAGCCCCATAGAGTGGCTGGAATACTCTCCCTGGGACACAGTCGGTGCCGACAAACATGTGTCAAGCAATACGTTAATAAATAAATGAACTAGTGGACAATCTCATAAAGTAACACTAGCCTCATTGTGTGGGTGATAAAACTTGGGCTCAAAAAGATCATAGGAGCTTGAGCAAAGTGACATGCCTGAGAAGGCGAGGGCCCCGAGGTGGAGCACAGTGGAGTGGCCCTGGTGTCTTTGGTACCTGCCTCCCAAGGCCCCTTAGGTGTTCTCCTCCCCCACACCAGGTTCCCTCTCCCCAGGTACTCATGACCCTCTTAAGTTCTTTTCCTCCAGGAAATTCTCTCCAGATAGAACATGAAACTGTCACATTCAGGTAAGCTTGACTGAAATTAACCCCAAAGTTACCCATCTCTTGGGATGCCTGCATTCCAAGGGCTCCACGGGTGAAATTCTGGCTTCCACCAGTGCCCCCTGGTGATGAGGGACAGAAGGTCACCCCAAGCCCCTGCCCCGCCCCACACAGCCTGTGGAAACCAAAACCCACGACTGTCTGGGGCCTGCTGTGTTGGGGCTCCCTTTCCCCCAAAGTCAGATGGCCACCTTGGTCACCTCTTCCATGACACTCTTTAAACACAAAAGTAATCTTTTTTTATCCTAAAATCTTAGCAAAAGCTACAACTTTTTCTCTCAAAAAAGCACATTTTCCTGCCTGCCAGGTTTTCATCTGCTACAATTTTTAGAGTGAAAATACCTTTTCACAGGCCTTTTCCCCCTGAGGTTAAAATGATATTTTAGATCCAGAAGTGGGAAATGAATTTTTCCAATTATGTGTTTGGTGCTTTATTATTCCAACCAATTCATGTAAATGCAAATGCTAGAAAATTAGGAGGATCCCCTCTGAAATCACAGTCTTTTCTCCTCTGTATGCAGATGCCCCATGGACACCACGCTGATCATGAGTTTACTAATGCAGTTAACTAGTTTTCTACTTCGAAGGAGTAAATAACACCTATGAGGCCATCTAATTGCCTTCTGCACCAATGACGTTAGGCAGAGAAGAAATCCTGATTTCCCTGAAAATCCTCTGCCTGGGGTTCTGCATTTTACTGGACGCACGCTGCACGTCACCCACTCAGCCCCACAGTTCTGCACAGCCTGGGAGAGCTGTCAGCTCTGAGACCTGGATCTGTTTGCTGCTCCAAGAGGGGTCCAGTCTTGGGGTAAAGGGTTAGGACAGTGGAGCTGCCACCGGCCAATCACTCAGGTTTTTAAAGCTGTCCCCCTAGGAACAAAGGCAGAGGTCACAGTGACAGAAAACAAAGGCACATAAGGCTTGTTAGTTCTGCAGCTGCCTGAGGATGCTGTCACTTCGTCTGTGCACACAACAGTGACGGGGGGAAACAGAATCATTTTTTTGGTTTAAAAAGGATACATCTACTATGAAGGTTTTTGTTTATTATTTCAGATATTTCTAAAAATCTGAATCATCTCAGCCAGCTCTGTGGCTCCCAGGCAGGGGGACGAACTGCAGTACTTGACAGGTAAGGGCCACACCAGCTCCAGGAACACCTCTGGGATGCCATCTCGTCCCAACACCTGCACAAAGGGCCCACTGGCCTAGCCACCTATGCCCTGGGAACAGAGGTGGTGGCCACGGGGACGCCCTGGACTGCTGTGACCCTTCATGCTGCTCTAGGAATAGGAGGGGATAGGGGGTGCCGTGGGCCCTGCAGGTGTGACTGTGGCCAAGGAAGGACCAGGCCTTCATGAAAGTCAAAAGCAAACCACACAAGACCTTTCGAGACCTCAGTTTCTTCCAGTGCATACCTAGCACCTTCACCAACACAACATACTTGAAGACTGCTTTTTGTACACATAGATTTATTAGCGTTACGATTTTGAAATAACCTATCAAACAAAGGTGCATTACCCTTTCTACAAAAGCAAGGTCAGGGGTTTTGATGCCTCCGGTGATGGGTGATGGGTCTCTCTTGAGGGGACAGTAGTCAGCACAGTTTGGGGAAACAGTTTCCCAAACAGTCCCACACTGCATAGGGCAGCAGGCAGTCTCCCCGTTATACGAGTGTTGTTACTGACAGCATTTCTGTGTTTAAAGATTTAAAAGGCAACAAATTTCCAAGCAAAACAACAATCCATTTATAAGTATATTGAAAAAGGAAACAAGAATTACATCAGGGGCTCTGGTGACGCGTGCTCCTGGTACCAGTTAATAAATTGTTTCATACAGCTATGCTGCTTTAATTTTACAAGACTCTCTTAGAAATGGAAATAGCACATCCCCCCCAAAAAATTGGCCTTGCTAAGTCATTTGAAAAAAACTATATTAAAAGGTTAACATTCTGAAGTAGTCAGTATTATGATATTATAGGCAGGGGAAAAAATCATCCTTGGTCCTGACTGTAAACATGCTCACCCTTTCTGGCCAATTTAAGATGAAAGTAAACACGTCTATTCCCGTCTGGGAAAGTCACTCACTGACCACATCAATAGTTTTTTTCTCTCACAAGTGGAAGTCCGAGACAGGTTTACATTTTTAAAACTCAATTTACTCTGTACCAGTGAGGAGAGGAAAGACAGTTGAGACTGGAAAGCAAACCAACACTCAGCGACAGCGACGCAGCGGACTTGGAGTCACACGCGGCGTCGTCCGAGTTAATTCCCAGAGTCCTTTGCACACTTATTCATGATTTTGCTCTTTGAAAGGAAGTTTTTTTCCCCCCTGTACCAACTCCATTGCGAAAGGATCTTTTCATAAACGGCTTCTCCAAAAGTGGCTTCAGAAAAGCTAACCCCTCTCTCCTGTCCAGCCTGGTTGGACAGCTGTTCAGCAGCGTGAGAAAGAAATCAGATTTTCCAGACACCTAGCAATTCAGATGGGGGAGAAGAAAGAGAGTACAGCATCAGGGTTAAATGTTTATCTCAACAGTAACAATTGTCAAAATCCTACGGCCATATACCCAATATATACAATCTTCTTCTTCTTCTTTTTTTTTTTTGTAGAGATAGAGTCTCACTTTATTGCCCTTGGTAGGGTGCCGTGCCATCACAGCTCACAGCAACTTCCAGCTCCTAGGCTTAGGCGATTCTCTGCCTCAGCCTCCCTAGCAGCTGGGACCACAGGCTCCTGCCACAATACCCAGCTATTTTTTGTTGCAGTTTGGCCGGGGCCAGGTCTAAACCTACCACCCTCGGTATATGGGGTCAGCGCCCCACTCACTGAGCCACAATCTTCTTAAAGGCATACATTTTGCTAAGACACAGTATATATTTTATCTGGATACAAAATATTATTTGGAGTGATGTACCCACTTGTCTAATTTTTACGCTACTTACTAATTGTTGCTATTCAGTCTTCATCCCCGGCACCATACATAGTTACTGTTTTGCTGTTATTTTATAAAGAATATTTCAAGGGGCACTAATTAGTCCTGAGGATATTTTTAAAAATTCATTAAGAAAACAACTCATGATCAGACTCCAGGCTTCAGACAGAAGCACTTCCCTTCTGGGGCTTGTCCTGGGCCATTTGCCAAGTGCTCCATGGAGATGTCCTGTTCCTTGAACATTGGTGCCTTGCTTTTGACTTTGCTTCACTTCCTCACTGGTGGCTCAGGGCTGGGATAGTGCAGGACAGTGTGTGTGTGTGTGGGGGGGGGAGGCAGGTGCTTAGTGTAGGTTTAGAATCTTAGAGCTCAAACTGGCCTTCAGTAACCTGAAGTTCAACCCCATATTTTGCAGATGGAGAAAGTGAGAGCAAAAGCTTATGTGCCTCAAGTAACACTGCAAATCCAGTGGCAGTCCTGAGCCAGGGACCCGCTGTTGTTTCTCTCCTGCATGGTTGCAGAAGGTTTTCAACCCACTGACAAGGTGTTAATACAGATTTCACCAGTAACAAAAGCAAAGATTTATCCATGATCTCTGGGCTTCATGCGTTAAATGCATCCCTTTATTATATTCCTGAAAAAAGCTCTATGAAGCAGGTACTATTATTTCCTCAGTATTAAATGAGGGCTTGTAAGCAAAGCCTTTCAAGCTGCAGATTTTACAGAATCTGACTCCAAGCCTGGGCTTCTAGGCTCTTCCAGAAGGACCAGAGGAAGGAGATGGACAATTTTTTTTTTTAACAAACAGATGCTGACAAAGTAAAAATTTGGTTTTTCTTAGTCCAGGTAAATAAGTCTGGTCTTGGGCTCCTGTACTTGGAAGTTGAAATAGGGCAGGAGTGCAAGACATGTTCCCTGTCATCTCCCCCAGGACTGGGAGGTTTACCAGAGAGGCTGCAGTCAGGGCTCCTGCTGGGCAAACAGTTCCCGCTGAACACTATCAAAGTAAAACAATTGATGTCCCCCCCACCCCAAGAATAGTCAAGGAGTTTCAAAAATATTGTTGGTAAGAAAATCAATCAAAAACTTTTAGTTAAACATTTCCCTGTGTTAACAGAGGAAATCTGAACATGCTGGAGAGAATGTCTTCTATTTTAGATCCTCAGCAGGGAAGGGCCTGTGACTCACTGCAGGAAGGGAAGCGAGCCAGTTCTTTCCAGAAATACTCATGGTGCCACCTTTACACTGCTAAAGAAATGCATCAGTCCTGGTTATCGGATTCCTAAAACACCTCTAAACTTCCCTAAAAATATACTGATACACTTTGCTGATCACTGAAGGCAGCAGCCCTTGCCAGGGCGGACTCGGTAACAGAACAATATTGTCTATGTGCCTGGTTGGTGGACTTTATGAAGTTCATGACAAATATTATAAAGCCTGGCGTCACTTGTCTCTGCAATCATTTACTCTAAGCAGTCAAATTGGCACGAATACCATCCACACCATCCCAACCTGACAGGGTAATAGGGAGAACAAAACTAGCACTTGCAGAAATAGAAATATTGAAGACACAGTGAATGGAGAAACATGTCATTTATGGGCAAGGTGGTCTCATAAGTATTTTAGAATAAAGTACATTCCCAATTTAAAAAGAAAAGCTGCAGACAAGTATCTCTCATTCAACAGAAATGTCATGAGCGAACCTCTGGGGAAAGAACAAAAGTAATTAGGAAAGCTCTTGAGAAAATATACCAATTTATGGATTGTGACTCATCCCCTTGGTCAACGTGGTATCTTATAGAATCGATGAGTAAATTGGTGTTGAATGCTCACAGGAGTAAAACAGGAAAAAGGGAAGCTATATTAAGTAAACGAGAGAAAGAAAAATGACAGATGCAAAGATGAGTGAGAAGAGCAGCAGTATAAAGAATGAGATCATCATTCCTGGGCACATAATAACAATTTAGGGTTCATGTGACATCTTCTTATCCTAAGAGTAGTTTCATAAATTACATTGATTTCAGTAATTATATTGCGACAGGTTAAATTTTAGTGAAAAAAAATTGAAGTTCAAAATCTCATCAGTGGCAAAAGATATATTAAAACTTAAAAATATTGCCATGAAACAACTGAAACATCATATAGAAATAGTATTAAATATTCCAAAGAAAGACATTTAAATTTCTGAATGTCTGGAAAAGTTCAATGAACACAGAAGCTCAATCAATACTGTTGAGTAAATATAGGAATTAATAGTTCATGTGATATTTTATTGAGATCTGACATTTTGTCTACATTCTGCATTTGAAAAAGGTCCCTAATATTATAAAATTAGGACAGTCAGAGCTTTTGAAAAATGATCATTGTATTTTTAGTATACTTTCAATAGTTAAATGTTCATTTTGAGCATGGGTGAATGCATATAGAATAAATAATTTTTGTGGGCAAAATACTTAACATTTGATACTGAAATGAGTATTTCCCCATATAGAAGGCAACCTTTAAATCATTCACAACAAAGTGGATGCAGCCCTCTATTATTTGTACTTACATAAATGTTTCCTTTTACTAATTTCTTAAATCTGCTTACATTTTTTAACGCAAACTCTAATAATGAAGGACATTGCTTTTCTGGCACCTATTCCCTGAGATTATTTTGAATTTATATACTCTACAAGTCTAGTGATCTATTCAAACATCAAAATATAAGCCCAGCCCTTACCTCAGATGATTGAAGAGGGTGACACCAAAGCATGACCATCGTGGACAGCAACAGAATGAAGACGAGATTGATTCTCAATGAGCTGCAGAACGGGGTGGGGGGGACCACAAACATTTAGTCTCATCTGAGCAAGTATAAGTAAAAATGCATATAAAAATTCAGCATTTTTCTTTGTGGAGAAATTCAGCCTTTTACCCAATCATCCTGGACTTCCCCAAATCTGCGCAGATAGGCAGTTTTATTGCCAAATTCCTCACACTTACTGTCAGATCCTCCTTGGGTGGGCCTTTTATACCAGAAAAGTTCTGGAGTAAAAATGTCATCATGTCCCATCCTGTGTGACTAATTGGCCTGGCTGTGGCCTTTTGTTCTCGTTAAGTATGAAAAGGACAGTAACATACAGGCAGTGTCACTGAGCCCCCAGCTCTTGACTGCATTTGGAGTTTGCCATTAAGAACGTCCTTCAATAGCATTG
The DNA here is from genome assembly GCA_963574355.1 of Loris lydekkerianus. Lineage (NCBI taxonomy): Eukaryota > Metazoa > Chordata > Mammalia > Primates > Lorisidae > Loris > Loris lydekkerianus. Next base: position 11,756 of record CAUYPK010033494.1, read on the forward strand.
TCTTCTGGACGGCATCATGGTGACATAGATAGCCAGAGGTCTCAGAAGGAAGCAAAAGTTTTTCAACTTAGCATTTAAATGCTTAAGAAAAATGACATTATTTCTTTGAATGTCCCCAATATCTTATTTCAGAGACTAACACAAAAGAAATCCCGACCAGAAAGAGCATCGGCCAGACAGGGTATGCAGATTATTTCAGTTTGCTGCACAAGATGCCCTTCCTGTAGGATTTCACCAGTTAAAGCAGGGAAATAAATGTTACACCCTTTCCACTAGTCATGCAATTGAAGGGATGACATTGTGGCTGCCCCCTTCTGATGTGCATTTCCAACGCCTCCGGTCCAGGGTTCTGGGAAAGTCTGCCTGCCACACCGCCTTTCCCCCGGAGAGTGTGGGGTTTTCTGGGAAGCTTCTGCTGCCCTTGCACTTCAGTGGACATCTGCATTAATAAATTGACTCGGGAGCTCTAGATGTGAACAGATGTTGCTGAGGCTTACAATGGAGAAAAATACCAAGGGAGGTGCTTTCTGCTTGGATAACTAGTGTTTCTGAGATGGTGCCAACATTTTTAAATACAAAGCAACCGAGGATATTCCTTCTTCCTCAAGGTCGCACCTTTTGGAGGACAAAGCTGCCCTGTGTCTGGGGCATTTGCTTCCTGTTTGTCGGGGCTGCATTCCTTCCTTGGGGAACTGCCATTCAGATGATTTCATGCAGTTGTCAATCATATAGTGACAGTTTGCCTGTCATAAAGAAAAGCAGGTGACTCAGACACTCAAGTGAACCTGGATCATGAGGTTAGGAGCTGGGGTGGGCAGCCCGAAGACCTATGCTCAGAGTTCTCCTAGGACATCATGTAGACGTTGGGAAACAAAGGGTCTTAAGGGAGGGACTGAGCATGCACACTTACATTTCAGTTCTCTGTAAATTCAGCTAAAATAGACACATGGGATAAAGCCAAAAAGGGTGAAAAAGAACATGACAGCAACAGTATTTTGCCAAGTGATGAACAACCGTCTAGGTAGATCTGAAGAAGGTACTTAAGGGCCTTACAGACTCAAAATTTTATGAAAACGGTTAATTTTGTACTACATATAGTGAAGGTGACACCAAAAAAATAAATAAATAAATAAGTAAAAAGGATTAAGTATAAGTTTGTTTAAGAATCATCTCAATCAATATCACATCCTTTCTCCAATTCTCAATTCCAGATACCACCTACTCCCTGGACTTGGCAGGAAACAAGAGTTTTATCCTACGGGGAGGGTAAAACACAGAGCCTTCTGCCCAAGAGGGTCAGGCACAGAGGAGTGAGCGGTGCCCTTCTAAAAACAAAGCTTGCGTAAGTGTTGAACTCAATTCAGAGACCCACAGATCTCTTCCTTGACACCACCCTCAGCACACTGCCAAGATGATCTTTACCCTCAAGGGCAGTGAAGTTCATATTCTTCTCTGAGGAACCCCAAAGGAGAACCCTAGAGGTTCAGACATCAGGTTTCCCTAATAAAAATATTTTAGCCAACTGCAACGCTTAAAGTCTACAGTTGACAATTGCCAATAACTCAGAAAATCTTTCAAGGTACCTTCTGCTGTCTTACTCTTTGATATAAACAGACAACCCACAGACAAAACCAAAAGGATGGAAGGATACTTATAAAGTCAGAATCCAGTTAGAACAAAGATGGGAGGAAAGTCTACAGCAACAGTAATTTATCATAAAAAAAAAATTAGAGACCAAAAAAAAAAAACCAAAAAAACCAGAAAAAGTAACTTGAAGGAAATAAGGGAAAATGAGGCAGCAGAAGAAAGCTTTTAAAAAACACCTAATATTCTCAGAGAGAAAAGAGAAAATATTGCACCTATAAAGCAAGAAAAGAAAGCTATAAAAAGGGAGAGATTAGAGGACAAAAAAAAAGCTCATGGAAATTAAAACTACTAAAACGCTCAGCAGAAGGGTTAAAAGATAAAGTTAAATAAATCTCCCAGACATAAAGGCAAAAAAGAAGGAGGAGAAAAATTCAGATAATAAAAGAATATACATAGTCTTGCATATTCAACTTAGAAATAATGGGAATTTTACAAAAGACAGTATAAAAATAAAGGGGAAAGAGGAGACTTAAAGAATTGGAACATTTTCTACAACACAAGGTTATGACTTTCCAGATGGAGAGAACGCTGCACACATCCAGCACAATGGATAGAATTCACCCACGCCAAAATACAGCAAGGTGAAATTCAGCAAACTGAACTTTCCCAGCTTCCAGATTTCCTGCAAAATCTCAGAAGTCAGAAGTACTTTGGACTTCTCAAAAGCAATGCTGGGAGCTTAGAAGACAGAGCCTTCCAAATCCTGGGGGGGAATTGCTTTCAATTTTCTGGTTTGTATACCAGACCTGCAGAGCAACAAATCAGACTGCTCCTCTCCCAACAAAACTCTGGGAGAGACTTCTGCAGGAGGGTGAAAAGTCACAGGATGTCTGAGTGTCTTGAGAGGAGAATTAGGCAATTGGGGAACTCAGTATTGAATCAGTGACAATTCCATAGAGAAAACAAAAAGTGGAACTCATATTCACTCTGATGTCAACAGCAGCATATAAGAAAGAAAAATAATCACAGTTGATGACTCGACTCAGCTACAGGCAGCACTTGCATAGTTACAAGAACATAATTATTGAATAATGACCCAGGCGGAAGAGTGGTGTGAGAGAGGACGTATTTCTGTAGGGAAAGTGAATTGCCTAATTCCTGTAAAGGGAACTCAAGATATAATGATGAAACATGAAAGATAAAAATGCAACATGTTATTCAGAGATAACTAGGAAGATTATCAGCTGAAAAGGTTGGAAGTGATGATTCTGGGGGAGGAAATTGAAAAAGGAGCAGAGACTCCTCTTTTCATAAAAGCGTCTTTTAGAACAATTTGATCCCTTAAATAGGGTGCATGATTAACTATGATAAAAGTAAAGCTTTAGAAAATCATATCATTATGGACTAGGTAAGCCTGGAGATGCGGGGACACCTTACTACTGCGTAGAGAAGGCCTGTCTGACACAGAGGCCCCCTCTAGAAATCAGAGACCAGAGACAGAGAGTAAGAGGAAGGGAGAGAAGGAGAAGGGTGGAAGGAGGGAGGGAGGGAAGAAAGGAGAGAGGGACGGAGGGAGGGAGGGAGGGAGGGAGGGAGGGAAGGAGGGACGGAGGGAAGGAGGGAAGGAGGGAAGGAAGGAAGGAAGGAAGGAAGGAAGGAAGGAAGGAATGCAGGAATTAAGGACGAAATGTCGAGATG